>PVLC010004495.1:61718-84739 GCA_004027655.1 Graphiurus murinus
TCCTCCTCCTCCTCCTCCTCCTCCTCCTCTTCTACTGGAGATTGAAGCCAGGGGCAATCTACCTCTGAGCAGCCATCACCCCCCAGCCCTTTAATTTTTTTATTTTGAAACAGTCTCACTAAGTTGCTGAGGGTCTAAGTTGCTGAAGCTGGCCATGAACCTATCATCTTTCTGTCTCAGCCTCCCAAGTACTGGGATTACAGGTATGTGCTGCCACTGCCACACCTGGCTTTTCGATGTGGCCTGCTTTCTGTGGGACGGCTCTCCTCATAGAGAGCAGAGCCGGTGTGTAGACAAAGTTGGAAATGAGCATCAAGCAGACCCTGCCGCTGAAGCCATGGCCAGCGGGGAGAGGGAGAGCTAGACAGCAGAGGGAAGTAGGGTGCAGGCCGTTCAGAGAGGAGCACTTGTGGTAACCTGGGGAGGAGCCTCTCCTCATCCTCAAGAGCCTCAGGGTGGTTCTCCCGGGGGTATCTGTCAACGCTCTTGCAGGTGAAGAGGGAGGGCTTTAACTTCTCTGTTCCTTTTCCCTAGCCTCAAACTGAACAAAGGCTTTAAATGCACCCATTTTACTCCAAGTACACTAAAAGATACAGGGAATTGTCCGTACCATGATCTCTTTTGTTTCTGCAGAGCGGGGAAGGGAGCAGGTTGGTCCTCAGGGACAGGGTCTGATCCAGAGCTGTTAAAGGGCCCCTTTCCAGTTCCTTCAAAGAAAAGGATCCTGGCTTCTGATCTGAGAAAAACCAGACTCATTGACTATTGCAGAGCAAAAGCCACATGGGCGGGCAGCTCTTGGAGGCCACAGGTGGGGAAGGAAGACACACAGTAAAGAGACAGGGGGAGTCAGTAGACCTCCAATGACCTGAGAGGCCACCTGTGCCCAAGGATTTCCAACAGAAGGCCGCAGAAGAAGGGCAGCTGTGGTGCTGCCTAGGGCTGCTGAGCTGGCTGTTGGGAGCGCCTCCTGGTTTTATGTCAGCCTAAACATTTCTGCTTTTTGATGTTTCATGTTGGATTTCTGCACATGATTATGGTGTCAACGTGGATCGTGCCATTGCTGTATGAGGGGTACAAAACACCCTCGGTTGTGATCCACCAGTATGCAAGGAAGGAAAGCCCTTGCGGGAGCAGAATCCTCCTAAAGCATACAGCTGGGTTGAGCCACAAAAGATAGCAGAACCCGGCGTGCACCCTTAGGGTTCAGAATGGAACAAAAGGGCTGAGCCCCTTCCAGGGAGAATCCTTTTTCCCCTGTGGCAATCCAGTTATTTCCTGAGTCAGAGCAAGTGTTTTGGTGGGACCTCATGAGGCTCACCTCCAGCACCAGACTGACCAGCACCATCCACCCAATGCCATTTCAGATTAACGCCCTGGGACAGGACCAGGCTGCTTCAAGTGTTTATTATCTTAGCTACAGGACAGGTAAGCAGAGAAAAGTGGCTCCTCATACATTGACCTAAAAATTCTCTGCAACCTTCTAGCCCAGAGCTGCCTTTGTCAGCTCCAGGGTTCTGTTATGGCTAAAACCAGACTCACCTTGTTACCTGTAGTACTGACTCTTTCCTCCTTCCTAGGTCTTGGGCACACGAAGCATTCATAACTTTCCTGTTAATCGAACTTTTGCCCTATTTCTCGGGAATGAATACAATGGTCTCATGATGCTCAGGGTAACGTAGCCCCTGCTGCCCTGACTTAGATTACAAAGTGTGCTACACTGTGAATGAAATTAAAGAATGTCACAGTGGAGTTACTTTTCCTTAATACCTGGGAGAGCTTAGAAGTCTCATTTTACCCAATAACAAATATAGCTGTTTAGGGAAAAATGACAAGACTGATTTTATTCATAACAACTATGGGAGCGAGAAACAAACATTTTTTAACAGACAAATTACGGGCTTCAGTAGGTTTTGGTAAAAAAAAAAAAAAAAAAACACAAAAAAACCTTTATTATTAGCTGTAAACAATCAGGTTTAATGAAGCAATGTATCTCCTCATAAAAAGTATAAGTGATTATTAGAATTGTAGACAAAACATTTCTACTCACAGAAGGTCTAATGGAAGGGAAATAGTAATTACGATGCCAAAAATACTGCTAAGTGTTAAAATTGACACCAGGAAAATGAAACACTTTGCTTAATTTTTTTTTATAACATTGCATGTTGAGACATGACATGCCTGGCATTTCGATTGACACAAAACCTTGTTTTTCACTCAGACACATCTTATACTTTCACACTCTGTTTTGCAATATGATTTCACAAATCTTGGCCTGGCTCCAGAGGATGGCGTAAACTCCACAGGTTTAAGTGATATTTCCTTTCTTCCTGCACATTATCGAAGCTCCAGAGTTTTTTGTTATTGTTGTTGCTGCTTTCCTTTTAAATTCAAGTCTAACACTGTGATCTGAAATACTATTGCTTACCAATGTCGGTCCTCTTCCCTGGAGAATGGTCATGTTTAGGGACAGGAAGTATGACAGGGGACCCACCAGGATCTGTTGAACCCAATTTCCCACAACCCCCCATGTGAGACACTAAGCAAAATGGAAAGTGGGAATCATCTTATATTTTGTCTGACATCTTTGGGCAATCAAAAGATTGCCTGGCAAGGATTTAGAGTTTCTATTTTAATAAGCTCCCTGTAATATATGCAGGTTTCTACAAACAAAAGGAACCCCACAAATTTCAGCAGGTCGACAGTCTGAAAGGGCCATCTCCTCAGAGCGCTGAAATCAGCACCATTTGAACAAAGCAGCCTGTCCTTTTAAGAAAAATCCTTCTATAGAAATGCTATAATTTCCCTGTTACAAAAGAGCCTTTTTCCAAGCACATAAGGTGCCAGTTTGTTCAGTGTGACCTCTGCTTTCATTCTATCAAGGTTGTATCTGATTACAATGTAAGACAGATGAAGGGGATGCCGTGCTAGGCAAAGAAGAAAAAAAAAAAAGTTTTTAGTCTTGGGTCACTTGCAAAAGTGGTTCATCACTTTTATTGGCGATGTTTTCAATATTGTTCTGGGTGGGTCTCCTATGTCAGTCTGAAAAGATCTGTCTGGGCTATATTTCCAGGGGCTTTGATGTGCTTATTGAAGGTTGACCCTCACAGGTGACCCCCTGGGCTGTGTTTCTGCTTTCCTGCTGGATAGCAAGACAACAGAACAAGCAGGAGTCTCTGCAGACAACCGCATCAGCACTGCCGCCTCCTGTCTGCAGGCGTTTGGTTCCTGAGCCTGCGCTGGTCTGCAGCCCAAATCCTCCAGGAGTTGGTGTGACTTCTATAAGAGCTCTGTACCACAGTGAAGAACAATGCACATTTTATTTGCAAATCACCGGGGACAGAAAATCATGTTGGGGAAGAGTCCAACAGAACTGGGTTTTGTTTTAAAACCTGGTTCTATTGCTTAGTAATTCTTGCAAGCATTCTGTATTGTTTATATTATGCAAGGTCACTAGTAAGTGACCTTGGGCAAGTTAATTAGCTCTCTTGTGCACTAGTTTTGCCATCTAGTGCACAAAGTTGTTAAGAGTTAAATGAGATGATACACATCATTCCCTGGGTGCAGTGTTTAAGACTTAGTAAGTGTTCAGGAAATGTCTGGTATGGGTACTATGAATAGTTATGATACTTTCAGGAAGGAAATAGAGCCCTGGGAGTTTCTATCTCACCAAGAGCCATGAGAGGGAATACAGTTTAGTGTAATCAAAATGGCATGGACATTAGAGACTTTGCCTAAATCCATTTCTGAAATGGAGTTTCTCAAGTATTGAAATGGAAATAATAATTCCTACTTCCCAGAGCCTGACCCGTAGGATGATCTATAAATGTTTTATGAATGCGAGGATGAGATAACAAATATAAAGCCCGTGGCATGCACCAAATGCTTTACAAATGCCACATGGTGGTGGGGGCAGGATTATCCCCTTCGCAGTGGGATGCTGTGCTCTGGTCAGCTCTGATCTCAGACGTGTGAAAGCACATTCGTGCCCCCACTGGGCCTTCATGCACACCCAGGGCTGAGACCTGGAGTTGCACACTACCCCTGGGGTCCCTGTGGTCACTATGAGCTCTACTAGCCATTCCTGTCCACAGTCCAGAGAGATCCTTCTAAAAGTAGAAACCAAATCACAGGGGCTCCTAGCTTGGACTCTCCTATGACTTTCACTGTCCTCAGAATGAACTAGAAGCTCGGCCTGTCCAGCCTCACCTCCTGCTGCTGTTTCTGTTGTTCATTCCACTTCGAATGTTCCCAAAGTTATTTGGCAGATGGGTGTGGTGGTGCAGGCTTGTAATCCCAGTACTGGGGAGGCTGACACAGGAAGATCGCAGGTTTGTGGCCAGCCTTAGCTACTTAGTGAGGCCCTCCACAAGTTAGTGAGACCCTGTTTCAAAAATAAAGAATAAGCTGGGCGTGGTGGTGCACTCTTGTAATCCCAGCATTTGAGAGGCTGAGACAGGAGGATCTGGGTTCTCGACCAGCCTCAGCTACCTAGTGAGGCACTCCACAACTTAGTGAGACCCTGTTTCAAAATAAAGAATAAAAAATAGGGCTGGGGGTATAGCTCAGAGGTAGAATGCCCGAGTTCAATCCCCAGTACCCCCCCCCAAAAAAAAGAAAGAATAAAGAAAAATAGGGCTGGGGGTGTAGCTCAGAGGTGGAATGCCCCTGGGTTCAACCCTCAGTACCGCAAAAAACAAAAACAAAACAATAACCACTCAGCAACACCCTGGAAGTCATCTGCCATCTCTCTTAGCATATTTCTGGTGGCCTTAGTAGTTGACATTGTCTGTCTAGCTCTCTTTCCTAAAGCCTAGGAAACTGAATTGTATAGACTTAACCATTGCTTGCAAAAAAAAAAATAATTATATATATATATATATATATATATATATATATATATATATATATATATATGTTATAGTTACCTTAAAAAAAAAAAAAGGCAAAAATCTATGGCAGCAGCCACTAGAGCATGCATATTTATCTTCAAGAGAATAGACAGAAAGATGCAGTGAGGAATTTGCATTCTCTCATGTGTCTACATTTTGTTCCATCTCTCCCTGGAGGGTGGTGTCGCCCACTTTGAGAGCTTGCTTTGGGCCTTGGACGGTTCCCACTGCCTGGACTTTTTTTTCGCCAGCTCTTTGCTACCCCTTGTCCCTCTTCCCTTTTGTTTGGTTCCAGTCCACATGTCTTCTCAGAGAGGCTCCTTGGTCACCTCCTGTCACCTCTGGCCCATTCCCCTTTGACCATCACCATTTCATTGTCATGGCAGGTGTCACCTGGACACACGGACAGGCTCTTGTCTTCCCTGCCCCAACCCCGAATTGAAGCCCTCTGAGATCAGGTGCCTTGCATGTATCCTTCAGCTCGGGTTCATCCGTGCCTGGTACAGGCCCTGGCATATGTTAGGTGCTCAATCAATGTTGGATTAATGAATATTGATTGCTCGCTATGTTCAGAGCACTGGCTAAGGTGTCTGGGATTCGGAGATGAATGGCTGTTTTGTTCTCAAAGCAGATAAATATTGCAAGAGAGATAAGCTTCAGATAGTACGGGAGAACAAAGGAAAAACAAAGGTATCTAAATGAAATGAGGGTGATAGTGGGGGTGGCAGAGACTCCCCAGGGTGGCCAGTAAGGACTGAATCTTGAAGACCATGTACAAAGTTATAATGCTACCTCCCTCCCCAATCCGTTGTACCAGGTAGAAATGGATTATATAGAAAAATGTTGCCTAGACAAATGTTTGCGGTGAATGCCATTATTGTTCTGTGTAAGGATGTGCATTTGCTCTGGCTTCTCTGAACCTCAGTGCTTCTGTTGGGGTGGTTCATTTATTTTCTTTACCTATACAAAAAAAAAAAAAAAAAGAGCAGCAGACCTTCAAACTTCAAATTCGAGCCTCTGCATTCAGGAGGAGACCATGGGTGGTGAGTTTAAAAGAATGAAGAAGCCGGCTGTGGGCTTTGCCCTGGGAAATAGCCGCAGCTTCTGCGAGAAGAAGATGTGGCTGCCAGAGTTCCCAGCCCCACACGGTGTCGTCAGGGGAAATGCTGGTGAGAAGAATTGCTGTTAAAAATATTGTGACAAGTTATATGAAGCACCGAGGGACACTCCCGCGTTCTCAGGAGTGAGGCAATCGCTCCCACAGTCATAAAAGTGCCTTGGCAAGTGAGGATAGTAAATGTAATAAAGGGGGGGGGCGCTGTCTGAGCTCATAAAGGAGGAGGGCGATTGTGTAGTTACAGTCCTTCATAAAATCCTTCAACGCAGTCGAGGGAGAGAAATTGGGTCAGCGGACGGTACCTCCATCATGCTTGCTAACCTAGACAAGATTGGTTGGCTGGAAAACAACAGGGCCATGTCATTATTCTAGAGAATAAAAGCAGGCCTTGGGGAAGTGTCTTGTCATTTTAGATTTAGCACAAGGCACAGTGTCCAAGAGCAAAAACAAAACTTGCTGGAGTAGGGTTAAGGGGCCTGGGCTCAGGGTCTGTTTTATCTGAGTTGTTGTGTGGTTTGAGATAGTCACTCAGTGAATTAGTCAGGGTGATTAACTGTAGTTTCTGTAATGAACAGCTCCAGGGTCTCGACATCCTAACACAATAAATGTTTACTTTTCCCTCACATCCCCACATACGGTGGGTCAGCAGAGGGCTTTGCTCTCCATGGTCATTCAGGGACCCCAGCCAACAGGTGCTGCCATCATTGGTGCATGATCCTCAAGGTCATTCTAGACTTTATCTTCCAGTCTGCAGGTGGGGAGGAGGGAAAGGGCATGGAGGACCATGTATGATATCATAGGGATCCATAGACTTAGAAACGAAAAGCATGAATTATTCTTTCCTTCTGGTGTGCAATAATGGAACAGTGACATAAATTATAAAAATCTCCCATTCACAAAAGGAGAACAAAGAAGGCCTGTAATAGTCACGGATCCACAGCAACATGGAAATCATACCGTGTGGACATTGCAAAGTTCCCCTCTCTGCAGACCAGAAAGTGCCCCAGACTTTGTTCCGTTCTTTGGACATGACTACTGTTTTCCTCAATGGCCTGGTCTTACTCTTCTTGCATGGAGGGCTCCTTGCTCATTGTCTTCCCTAACCACATCTGAAGTAAGTGTCTGGGGGGAGCTTTCCTTGGGCACTGGACAGTTTTTGGGGTCTGTTGTTTGATATTAGAAGGCAAGAGGACCAATGGTTGTTTTAAGTCTTTAATGAACAAGGATCTTTTTAGTCCAACATGTGGTTACTTTGATAAGACAATCTTCCTCAAGCCTCAGAAGACTTCTGGTCCTTTTGTTTCCAGTCAGTTCTGTCCACCAATAACCATAACTAAAAGGCTTTCTGGGACATAGTTTTCAAACCTATCTTATTTCTTTGCTTCCACACCCCTTCTCTACTTCATGGTTCATTGAGGCTGTCAGGGTTAAGCAGAGAGGCCACATTCTTAATCTGATCTTTGTTACAGTGTTTGGTCTGACTGCTTCTTTAGATCAAAGATTTTTCTCAATTTTATTTTCTGCCATTTGTGGCCTACAATCAGTTTCTGATCCTCCAAGGCCCCACATTTTTGGACCTCAGCAACTCCCTTTCACTTTTGCTTATAGACCAGCTAATGGTCCCCCGAGTACATCTTGCTTCTCAGTGCCTTGTCAAACAGCCAATATGAGCCAAGCACTCCCACATTTGATTTGCTGTTGGAGACGACAAGGCCATTACCACCTTACTATCTTACCCACATCAGAGACCCTGCTTCTTGGATCCATTCCCGCACCAAACTCAGAAGCGGGTGTATTTCAGGAAAAGAGAAATCATTCCAAGCGTTCTGGGAAGGAAGGGACTTAGTACAAGCAATTCGAATCTTGCTCAGTGGACATGCTGGACAGAACAGACCAGGGAAGTCACTGCACCCTCCTTTGAACCCTCAATGAGAGAAACAGATGTGCAAATGACGATGCAGCTTTTGTCAGCTGCCGTTCTGAATAGGCTGAGAGCCACCACTGCACAGGCTGGTGTACCTTGGGGAGTGAGCAGTGTGCTCCTCTTAGCTCTTTCACGGAGGCTTGCGTAGCATCATGGAATATACTGCACCATTCTGGAACACCAGGGTATTGTGATGGTGGCTTCTGTAGGCCACGCTTTTAGATGGTGGGCTTTTGCCCCATCTAGATTAGCCATAGCATTCTGATTAAAGTATGGTATCTGGGTTCAAAACTAATAGAATATTTTATTCTCTATTACTTTAGCGTGACATATGAGGGTATTCGTGATTTGCCTTCTTAGCCCCTCAGTCTCTCCTCTTGCTGGATACTCCTCCCATGTGTCGTTGCTATCAGACAAAACTAATCTGCACTATGCAAACGTGGCCCGCTGTCACTTCTCCTTGACAGGCTGCGTCCATGGTTCAGGATGCCCTGGCCTCAGAGCTCATCTAATCTGAAGAAAACATTTTAAAAATATTTTGAACTAAATGAAGATGAAGATACAACTTAGAAGAAATGCTTTGAATCAGTGAAAGCAGCACTATGAAAAACTTAAACATACACAAACTTAGCAAAGTCAATCGCTGTGCTTAGCACAGGAAGGTGGGGAAGGAGAAGGAGGGGTGTGGAAACTGGGGAAAGGCTCAACTAGTACTGTGTACAAGCATGCCTCTTATCACCCTGAACCTCATCAAGATGTATAATCATACAAGAGATATTCTGTGTTTCCAGGTTAAAAGACTATATATGGTTAAGGTATCAGTTATTCCCAACTTGATCTATAGATCAATAAAAACTGATCAAAATCCCAAAAGCCTGTTTTGTAGATATCAACAAAATGACTTTGAAATTTGCAATGCTCCAACTAAAAGAAGAAAAAAAAATTATAGCATTATGTGTCTATATTAGAAAAGAAGAAAGATTTTGACATCAATAATCTAAGTTTCCACCAGAGGAAACCTGAAAAAGGAGTCTTCTTGAGCTTTAAACAGAGGAAAAGAAATATTGAAAATTAGAGCAAAAATTAAGGAAATTGAAAGCAGGAAAATAATAGGAAAACAAGCTAGTTTTTTTTTAAAAGGTAAATAAAATTGATGAACCTCAATACCAGCTAACTAAGTGAAAAGGAATCCTCACACACACAAAGAGGGGCGGAGAGAGAGAGAGAGAGAGAGAGAGAGAGAGAGAGAGAGAGAGAGAGAGAGAGAGAGCACAAATTACCAATATCAAAAATCAAAGAGAGGCCATCACTGCTGCTATGATGAATGTCAAAGGATAGAAAGAAATATAGTGAAAAAGTTTTTGATGGCTCAGATGAAATAGACCAATTTCTTGAAAAAGGTATAAACTACCAAAATTCACACAAAGAAAATAGCTTGCCTAAATAGGTCTCTGCTATCTATTGGGGAATTTGAATCAATAATGGATAACCTTAAAAAAAAAAAAGCACCAGAGTCAGATGACTTCACTCCTAAATTCAACAAATGTACAGTGAGTGGTCAAAATCCAGAAAGGCTGACGGTACTGATTGCCAGTAAATATGTGGAACGATGGGAACTCTGGTTCATCACTAATAGGAATACATGTACTTTTCTCAGTTTCTAACAAAATGAAGGGTCAGTCTTATCGTAAGACCTAGCAATTGTGCTCATAGGTTAATAATTCAACTTACCTGAAGACTTATGTGCACACACAACTTGCTTGTGAAAGGTCACCGTAGGTTTATTCATAATCACCAAAAGCTGAGAGCAACCGTGATGCTCTTCAACAGGTAGATGAATCAACACACCGTGATACATCCATACGGTAGGATATTATTTAGCAATAAAATGAAATGGGCCATCAAGGCATGGGAAAGCATGGTGGAACCTTAAATATCTGTTTGGGAAGCCCATCTAAAAAGGCTATACATTGTATGATTCCAACTATATGACACAGTGAAAAGGGAAAATATACAGACAGGACTAAATGAAGAGAGGTTTCCAGGAGTTTGAGGAGACAGGATAAAGAGAAGGTTACATCGGTAAAACAGAAAGTTTTTGGAGTGGAACTATTCTGTGTGATATTGTAATGATGGATATATGGCATGATGCCTTTGTCAGAACTCATAGCTGTGGCACAAAAAGTAAACACTAATGTATGCAAAGACAAATCATTTAGGAGGTTAGTAGATGACAGGGCGGAATGAAGAATGTGATAAAACAGTCTGTCTTATGGTTTGGATATGAAGTGTCCTTCAAAGACTCTTGTGTTTTTCTCTACTCAGATAGGAAAAAAATTGCTGACCTTCATGTGGCTTGGCTCCCAATGCATCAATGTCCAGGGGTTGGACTTTGGGGAAATGATTAGACCATGAAGGCTCTAACCTCATTGGTGGATGAATCCATTTGATGAAATAATAATCCAAACCAATTATTGGTAGGTTGAGGACGCTCTAGGAGGTGAGCCTCATCGGAGGAAGCAGGTCCCTGAGGGTGTGTCCTGAAAGGATTTATCCTCCCCCGCCCCCACCCACTCTTTGCTTCCTGGCTTCCCAGGGCTGAGCGGCTTCCCTCCATCAAACCCTTCGGCCATGCTTCTGCCTTAGAGCCAGGTGACCATGAACTGAAACCTCGATGCCGTGAGCCACAATGAATCTTTCCTCCTCTAATTCGTTTTCTCAGTGACAAAAAGTCAACTAACATAGAGAAACTGCCATACAAGTATATGAGACAAGCTCCTTGAAGGGGGTAGGGAAAAAGTAGCTGACCTAAGTAGGTTTAGAAATGAGTGACATCTGTAAGACTAAAGGCAGAAGACACTACAGAAAAGCATGGTATTTTAATTGGTAATATGAGTTTTCTGTAGGGAAACAGACTAGTACTTCTGATGCCACCATCATGAATACCGGAATTTAGTAATTAGGCAAAAAAAAAAAAATGGCAGATGGAGGAAGCCAGGTTTCTAACTGTTAGAGTGAAAGGTCACAGATAAGTAAGGGCAGGAGGCTAGAATGAAGTAGATTTGGAGATACTGATGTGAACTCATGTTTAGCTTAATTTAGGTAGAGATGGTGATATTTATCAGTGATATTTATAGCTATGTGAAGAGACAAGGTTTGGTATACAACAACACATGTCTTTCCTTGTTCTGTCAGGTAGGAAGCCCTACTAGCCATAGAACACCTGTGACAATAAGCATGCGTAGAACCCAGAGCTTGCCTGCTAATATCCATTCTCCAAGAAAAGGAAAGAGAACACCCTGGAAAAATACCTGATTCTAAAATGGAGCAAGAGAGGCACAAGATTCGCCTTGTAATGCCAGAAAAAGAAGTATTAGCAGAAAAATAAAAGTCCCCCATGATGAGGATGTACCAAGGGAACACAGCGGCTGCTGAGAGAGCTGCTGGGGGCTAAACCTGGAAAAATTTGGGCAAAAAATAAAAAGTAGTATTGGGTTGTAACCTTAAGTATAAAGTAAATATTCATGAGTAAACCCTGACATAAATAAATAACCAAATAAATAAATAAGTGGGAGAGGACAAAAAAAAATCTTTGGTACAGAAGAATTGTGAAAAATTTATATAGATGCCCTGCCCTTCAGGAAGCAGAGCATAACATCTCATTCTCTAAGTGCGGGCTGTGTATAGTAACTTCTTTCCAAATAATCATATGGAAAAGGGGGAAATGACAACTTTTCCGTAGAAAAAAATCTTACTAACATCATCCTGACAAAGCTGATTAAAGTTAACCCTGACAGTCCATACCCTGGTATATGATGAAAATGGCTCTTCGTCTCTGTAGTCCTCCAAGCTCACAACACTGGTCCAAGCATAAAGAAAACATCAGACAGATTCATGCTAAAGAAAATGCTAGCCATGCACAGTGACACATGTCCATAATCCCAGAGACTCAGAGGGCAAAGGCAGGAGGATTGCTAAGTTCAAGGCCAGCCTGGGTATTATGGTTAAATACGGCATGGCCCCTTGAAGAGCTCGTAATTGGTGTTTGGGGTTAATGTCATTGAGTCATGAGGGTTGTAATCCTAGTAGTGGGTAAATCCACTGTAATGGATTTACTGGGCGGTGACCCAGGCCAGTAGGGCATGACTGGAGGGGTAGGTCCCTGCAGGTGCGACCTTGGGAATTCTATATGGTTCCTCCTGCTCTCACTCCCTCTCTTGTTTCCAGCCTCCATGATTTGAAGAACACAGCCCATGCACTCTCTCTCTCCACTTCCTGCTGCCATGCCCTGAGATCAGGGGTCCCCAGCCTCACATGGACTGAACCTAAAACCGTAAGAAAATTAGTCTTCTTTCCTCTAAGTTATGTGGTCAGTTCTTTAGATTATGGCTCTGAGGATGCTGACTGGAACACTGTGAAATTTAGGGAATCCTCATCTCAAAATACAAATAAAAAGGGCTGGGGGTGTGGCTCAGTGATGGAGCCCTTGCCTCATATGTTCAAGACCTTGGGTTCAATTCCCAGTATGGGAAAAAAAGAAAAGAAAGAAAATTCTAATACTTGGCCAGCTCTCTTCAAAACTGTCAAAGTATGAAAAACAAGGAATATATAAGAAATTGTCACAGCTAATAGAAGTCTAAGGAGGTAGGAGGAAGCAAGATAACGTGGTACTCTACAGGGATCCTGGAAGTCAAAAAAAGATCATTAGGTAGGAAGTAAGGAAATCTGAATACAGCAAGGACTTCAGCAAAACCCCCTTTTTGTTGTTGTTGTTGCCGGGCACATTGGCCCACACATGTAATCCAGTAGTTGGGAGGCTGAGACAGTAGAATTGCAGGTTCAAAGTCAGCCTTGGCAACTTAGCAAGGCTCTCAAAAACCTAGAAACACCTTGTTTCCAAATTAGAAATAAAATTGAATTGGGGAGTGTAGATTGGAGGTAGAATGTAGCCTCCTCCCCCCCAAAAAAACAAACTAACCAGAAAATAAACAAACAAAACCTCTTTCTTCATCAATAATTGCATGGAAAGCTATGACATTAAAAGGAACCAAGGGAGTGTGCTGTTCAGAGCAAGTGGCCCCTGAGAAGACTTGGTGGATTCCCTGTGATCCTCAAAACACAACGTGAAGTTTCGGGTCCAGATGGTGTTTTTATTCCCTTGGAGCCCTACAGATTATAGAACTGACATGTTAGAAAGAACTCCAATCTGCCAGTTTGCCTCTTAAAAACATTTTCTTCTGGTCTCTGGGGGAAATGAGAAAACAAGAGGAAAAATTAGTAGAACAATTCCTGTGAATAGCACCCTTGACACTGGAGTTGTATAGTGCCCGACTTGGAAAGTCATACACAGCAACCCGGAAAGGGCTATCCATCAGTTTAAACCCTCAATCCACTACCTGCTTCTCTTATAAGGAATATCCTTTATCTCACATGAAGTCTTCCTACTATTTTAGGGGATTTGGGGGAAATGTTGAAACATCCCATTTGTGATATTACATGGTAGCGTTTTTCTCACTGTTTGATTTTTATGTCTTACTTTGCAAGATACAATACTGGCAACACTATGTTTGCCTTCAAAATATTCTTTGGAATTTTACCAATCCATCAAATCCCAGAGTCTGGGGAAACCTCCCCTTCCCCCCACCCTGGGGCAGCCCACAGGTGCGCAGGCAGTCTCCTTTCTCCCTCAGCATCTCTAGTGGAGGATGCTCAGGCGGCGGCAGCTGTGCCACACCTGCTAGCATGCTGGCATGCACGGTGAATTCTCCTCTGCAAGCTGAACCTGCAGGCTGAACCTGGTTCCTGTCTGTAGCTCAGGAACCCTCGGAGAAGGGGGAAGAGATATATTTATAGTAAAGGATATTTGGCCTTAGGGGAAAGGAGTCTTGATTAGTATTCTAGACCTGACACTAAGCAGGTGATTTAACTGGTCCTAGTTTATAAATCAGTAAGATAGAAAAGATCAGACCAGCTTCCTCACCCTTGCAAGGGTTTGGTGAGGTTTAAATGACCTAGTAGATGTAAGTGCCCACTGAGTGTAACACGATCTAAAAATGCAAATTAGGGCCACCCCAAATTGTCAAGCGTAGCAATGGTGATAATGCTGCTCTTGTCACTTTGGGGGTCTTTCCTGTGGATCTTCTGCAGCTGGAGGGTACTGGAGAATAGCTCACTACTGACCGCGATCCCACCAGGGTCTTCCGAGGACATACCTGACTCTGAGACCCCCTCAGCGCCCTTGTCTCTCCTTCTGCAAAGTCAAATGTTAATACGCTGAGCTCTTTTGTGCTCCTTGTTAATAGAAGTCCTTGTCTTTCAGCAGTGGCCTTGCTTGCTGTCATCAGAAGGGGACATGTGGGGATGTTTTGCATTACTCTAAATGACAGGCTAGAAGCCTATCCCTCCCCTCACTAGCCTTGGGTTCACTTTCTGGTGAGAACAGCTCAAAACATGAGTTTCAGGGCTCACCTCCCCCCATAGCTCCACCCTTCCATCACATGGTCCTGGGACAGGGTAAGTATGCTGAGCAGATGAATGTACCTGATGTATCAATATCGTGATGCCAATGCTGATGAATGGGCTTACCAGGTGTCAAGTACTGTTCTGAAAGCCTTACATCTATTAACATGGTCAATTCTCCCCCAAACCTATGAGGCTGGCACATCAGTATCTTCATTTTATAGAGGAGGAAGTGAGATCCAAGCTCATAACTACGGATCTCTGGGGCTAAGAGTTGAGCTCCAGCCTTCTCTGGGTATAAAACCTAGACACAGAGACACTAAGCTCAATTACACTGCCTTAGAAAGAAATAGCAAGGATTTTGAAATGGATCAACCACATGCTGGATTTCTGCCTGGTTATCACCAGTTTTTTTCCCCATCAATCATTTAGGGCCTGCCTCATCAAACATCTCATAGTACCTTAAGAATGCTTACTCCCTTGCCCTGAGTGTGCTTTTCCTTTTTTTTTTTTTCCTCCTGGAAAACAACTGTCCAATTCACCTTGGTAATTTTTTTTTTTTTTGGTACTGGGGATTGAACTCAGGGGCATTTTACCTCCAAACTACACCCCTAGTCCTATTTTTATTCTTTGTTTTGAAATAGGGTCTCACTAAGTTGTGGAGTTCCTCACTAAGTAACTGAGGCTGGCTGCAAACTCAGATCCTCCTGTTTCAGCCTTCACTTTGGTAATTATTAACTAGCACCAGGACTCAGTTCACAGGTCCCTTCCTCCAGGCAGCCTTTCCTGGACACTCTTCCCTTCTGTGTTCTTGGTCTCACAGGTCTTCTTTGTCTGCATGCATCCCTAGGGAGGTCAAGCCATGGCTAGACTCTGCAGCCATACTCCCTGAGTTCAAATCCTGGCTCCAACACTTGCTAGCTTCATGACCTTGAAAATTTACCTAAATCTCTTTGTCTTGGTTTCCTCGCCTATAACAATGGGGCTAATAATATTGTGAGGGTTAAATGAATTTGTTTCTGTAAAGCACTTAGAACAGCACCTGGCAACAGAGTGAGGGTTTAGATCTACTCACTACAGAACTCCAATACCTTGAGATCTGAGACCATACACTTATGAACCTCCAGGCCTGGTACAGTGTGTGGCATGTAGGAGGCACTCAACAAACATTTGTGTACTAAATAAACATGTATGTGAACCATTCTTGGAAAGGCCACAGGAACTCACAGGCATACCTGAAAGGCTAAGAGAAGCTCTGCCCCTGGTATAGGAGAGGGGTACACCATGCAAGAGAAGGCAGCACCATGCAAGAAAGTCACAGCGAGCATGCAAATTCTCAGAAGTGCAGCAGTGGCACAGACAGAACTGCATGTGACTATGAAGTCCAACACAAGCGTGATCAAGAGAGAACAGGCCTGGGACTAAGAGAGCTGCTCTAGTATGGCTGGCTGACCAGCCAGGGGCAGCCTTAGGATTTTTTTTCATGCCTGAGCCCCAACTACCAAATGGGGAGCCAGAATGGACAGCTGTTATGGATTGAATGTGTGTGCCCCTTCCGAATTCATAAGCTGAAGCCTAACCTTCAATGTGATGATATTTGGAGATAGGACCTTTGGGAAGTAATTAAGCCATGAACCCTCATGACAGGATTGGTGTTCTTGTAAGTAAAGTCAATCTAAGTCAATCTCAGCCTCTGTCTCTCTCTCTCTCTCTCTCTCTCTCTCTCTCTCTCTCTCTCTCTCTCTCTCTCTCTCCACCTAGGAGAACAAGAAGACCACCATCTGCAGGCCAGGAAAAGGGCCCCAACCAGAACCTTCCATACTGGCACTCTGATCTCAGACTTCCAGCTTTCACATTGAGAAAAAGCAAATTTCTGTTGTTTAAGTCATCAAGTTTATGGCATTTGTTATAGTCAACTGAGCAAGCTAAGCCAGCAGTCTAGCCTCTTGCAAGTGAGTCTTTCTATAACTTGTGTTTTTCTCTCTGTAGTAGGCGTAGAAACCGACTGCTCTGTTTGCTTCCATTTGCATAGTAGTGTGTTTGCAATCTATGGAGCATTCCACTGCACCTCAAGACCATGTAAGTCATTGGCCCATTGCCTATGAAAGGGTAGTGTAGACGTTTCCAAGTGTTTCTAAAACCCTCGACCATGAACTTCTATGTGCCTGTCTCCTGTGTCTGCAAGGGGGCATTCCTCATTCCTCTGGGGAGTGTACCTGGCTGGGAATTGCTGTTGTAGCTGCTTTGTTAAATCTTGCCAAATTGCTTCCCAAAGTTGGTTGTCCTAGTTTATATCCCCAAGCTGAACAGTGCTTAGGACGTCTTTGAAGGCTGTTGATCTGTGGATGTGTTACTCTGCCCCCATGCCTGCCTTGCATTCTCCTGAGCATCTTGAATCCCTGGGAAGATGAAGGTGTGCTTTGGCAGACTACTGTTCATCAGAACTCAGAGAAAGGCAGGGCTTAGGAAGGACAATCACAGCTAATGCAAAGGGCTTTATCTCCAGCTCTGCTGTGTCCCATTATTTCAACCAGGTCTTCTCCTTTCAGTGCCTGGCAAGTTTTTGTTTTAATTGAGTCATGGATGCTGTGTGAAGTAGAAGAAGCTACTAATCAGCCAAACATGTTTCCATTAAGAGCCTGCCATGTGCCAGCAACTGCACAGAGCACTAGGAGAATCACAGAGGGCACCATCTCCAGAGTCTCTTGCTAGGATTCATGGGTCAGTTAAATGCAAAACAATTAATGAAGGAAAGAATAGGTTTTTCTTAATGTTTCTGGGACAACTGTATTCCATATGCAAAACTGAATTTCCATATGCAAAAAGAATTTTGCCCTCTATCATATATCATATAAAAATTAACTCGTAATGGATCATAAACAAAAATACACCAAATTTCAAAATGTAAGAGCTAAAGCTATAAAACTTTCAGAAGAAAACATAGATGTGAATCTTTGTGGTCTTGGATTAGGCAATGGGTTCTTAAATGTGATACCAAAAGCACAATGGGAAAAGAAAAAAGATAAATTAGACTTTATCAGAATTAGAGACTTTTTTAAAATTTTAAGGTGACACTATCAAGAAAATTAAAGTTAAAGGCAACTCACATAAAGGAAGAAAATATTTCCCAATAATATATGGGAGACTATAAAAAGGATACTACTCTTACATCTAAATAATAAGGAGACTAATAAAAATTTGGCAAAGGATTTAAATAGACATTTCTCCAAGGAAGACATGCAAATGGTAAAAGGAATATGAAAAGATGATTAATATAATTATCCATTAGCAAAATGCACATCAAAATCATAATGAAATACCACTTAATACCTACAAGGAAGGTTACAATAACACATGGTGAGGATATGGAGAAATTAGAAATTCGTGTATTGCTGTTGGGAATGTAAAATGGTGCATCTTCTTGGAAGAGAGTTGTTTAAATCAGTAAACATATGATCTGATAATTCTACTCCTAGGTATATAGTGAAAAGTATTTAAAATAGTTTAAAAATATTATGAAGAGAGCGTGGTGGCACACACCTGTAATTCTAATACAAAGATCCTCAGCAACTTAGTAAGACCCTCCTTCAAAATAAAAAAATAAAATAAAGCTATGGATGTAGCTTGGAGGTAGAATGTACCTGGGTTCAGCCTCCAGTACACACGTGCACACACACACACACACACACACACACACACGCATATACACATACATATATATATATATATACGTATAGAAGTACACAGATGTACATATACATATATGTATATATATATATGTTTATAGGAATATTATTCATATAGCTAAAAGGTGGAAACAATCTAATTGATAAATATATAAATAAATAAAATGTGGTGCATTGCTATATCAAAATTTTATTCAGCCGCAAAAAAACTAAGTACTGGTATATGATACAACATGGATAAAACTTTAAAACTCTATGATATTAAGGAAGCCAGATACAGAAGGCCATATAGTCTATGTCTCCCTTTATCTAAAATGTCTACAATAAGTAATTCTGTAGAGATGGAGTCTAGATTAGTGGTTGCCAGGGCGAAGGGGACAGGAAGAAATTGGGACTGACTACTAATAGGCACCACATTTCTAAGGGGCTGTGCAAACATTCTAGAACTAGGTAGTAGTGGTGGTTGCCTAACTCCATGAATATACTACAAACCACTAAGTTTACACTTTGAAAGGGTGAACTTAGAGGTATATAAATTATATCTTAATAATGAAAGTGGAAGATTTCAGTGCCTCTCAGAATCCTGAATTTAATGAACTGTCAACACTTCAAACTTATTTGGGCACTGACATTGTTATTTTAAAACTCTTTGCCAAATGAGATGTTAAAAGGCAATAACCCCACTATCTTTTTACCACCATCATATTTTGAAAAGTGTTTTGACATCAGAAAGTGGGAAGGGCATACTTTCAGAATAAAGTTCCTTATGTTGACTCAACTTAGGTTCATGAAAAACTTCCTGCATTCATAAAAACATGGAACGAGTGCTTTGTGCATGTATGCCTCTACTAGCTTGTACTTCATTAAGATGTATGATTATAATGCACCAATAATAATAATAATAATAATAAAGTGGACCATGTACTCAGCAGGCCTCAGGCCCCATGCTTGGCTCTGGCCTGGCTGGCAGGGAGCTGGAACCCACTGGCCCAGCATGCTGACCATGGTGAGGAGACTTGTCATGGGGACCTGTCATGCCACAGCAGCTGTGACGTATTTTGAAAATTGCCTTTCACACCGGACTCACAGAAGTGAACAGAATAAACATGTTCCTTCCCACATGGAAAGCACAGTCTTTTAGGGAGATAGCTGTTAAGTAAGTAAACATACACATAAATCTATAATTCAAGATTCTGACAAGTGCTATGAAGGACAAGGATTGGGACATCAGAGGATCCGGATCGTTCATGGTGGGGGAACACGACAGTACTCTCAGAGGCTTTCTTTTTCTTAACCACCTTGGTCAGGTAAAAACTTCACAGAGCCTCACTGGTCCAGACCAGAGGACACCGGAGAAGGCGAAAGGACTCGAAGAAAAATGAGCGAAGGGCCAGGTGTTAGATGAGAATGTGGACGTGGAACTGAAGGTGTTTGCACTAAAACTCAGAGGTGTGTCTTTGTCCTGCGCTGCCTGCCTGGGATTCTTTCAGAGCGAGAACAGTTGGACAAGGAGGTGTGAGCTGGGGACTTGTTACATTTCTCTTGCTGTGCGTCGCTCTCCCAGGGAAGGTTGACACCTCACCTGAAGACGGCCCTTGCTGTTCTCCAGTTGTCAGTCAATGCTTTCCTCTAACTGAGGAGGGGGGAGGGGAAGAAAAGGGAAGCAAAGGTGCACGGTGCGCCTGCAGGTGCTTCCTATTTGCTACCTGCTCCTCTCTTACGTGTACTCACCTGGGCTCTCTACTGGGGCTAAGGTGTCCCAGTGGGGATGTGGTTCCTCAGACTGAGGCCTGAGCCTGGCGTTGCTCTCTGAGCCAGGAGGAAAGTGAGAGCTGCAACGGGGAGCTGAGGCCACAGCTGCAGGGAAAGCTGAGGCCTCAGGACTGGCTGAGCTCAGAGGACAGGACTTTCTTTGAGGTCCTGAGGCCGCACTAAGAGGTTTCAAGGAGATGCGTCTTGTTCCTGATTACAGGGGATTCAATAAGTTCAACTCCTGTCTAGTAATCCCTGTAGGCCTGATATAATTCAGAAAAATAACTGACACATGCTAAAAAATAAAAAAAATTAAAAAATTAAAAAAAAAAAAAACATAAAAGACAATTAGACAATTAAACTTGACAGTGTGTCCTAGTTAACAACAACAATTCCTCCTCTTCATCCTCCCCCCTCCTCTTCCTCTTCTCTTCCTCCTCTTCCTCTTCTCTTCCTCCTCTTCCTCTTCTCCTCCTTCTCTTCTTCTTTCTCCTCCTCCTCCTCCTCCTCCTCCTCCTCCTCCTCCTCCTTTTTTTCTTTCCTTGTGGTAGTTGTGGTACTGGGGATTGAACTCGGGTATCCTATCTCCAAGTAATACCCCCAGCCCTATTTTATTGTTTATTTTGAACAAGGTCTCCCTAAGTTGCTGAAGCTGACCTCAAACCTGCAATTCTCCTATCTCAGCCTCCTAAGTATAAGACAATTCTTTAGGCCAGGGACTAAAAAAAAAACCCATGAACTTTGTATCTAAGCCACTTAATGGCCTGTTTTGCAAACAGTATTGTCAGAACCCAGCCAGGACCATTCATTTGCGTACTGCTTATGCTGCTTGCTTGTTACTCTGGCAAAGTAGAGTGGCAGAAACCATATGGCTCACAAAACCTGAAATATTTACTAGCTTGCTTTTCATACAAGTTTGATCAGTTTTCTCTGGGGATTTGATGCACCTGATTTTATCTACCCTGCCACCACATTGCAATTCATTCATTCATGCAACACATGCTATTTGAATGCTTACTATGAAATGTACCAGGGAATGTTGAAAGCTATAAGATCCAATTCTTGCCTCCAGAGAGCTCTGTGTTTAGGGAGGCAATAGAAACAATTGCTATGAAGATGATGATTACTATGAAAATGTAAGCCAAGCAGGCTGCTAGCCCAGGTGAGGTGGGGTGGGAGGTCAGGCTGGGTTTCCGGCTTTAGAAGAATGTCTCCCAAAGGCCCATGTGTTAAAGGCTGTCACCAACTGGGAGGTGATGGAATCTATAGGAAGTGGTACCTAATAGAAGGAAGGTAGGTCCCTGGAGGTATGCCCTGGAAGGAGATTTGGGAACTCTAGACCCTTCTGCTCCTTTGCTTCCCAGTCACCATGCAAATGGGCAGTTTCCTTTGCCACACACTTCCATCATGATGTGCTGCCTCCCCACAGACCCAAAAGCAATGCCCCAAATAACTATGGACTGAATCTTCAAATCTGTGAGCCAAAATAAACCTTTCCTATTTTAAAGTTGATTCATCAGGTATTTTGTTATAGCAACACAAAGCTGACTAATGCACTACATGATCTGCCCTCTGGCTGAGCTTGTCTCAGAATAAGTTGCAGTGCTGCCTTTCTACTCAAAGTGAGGGCAGTGGCAATAACATCATCTGAGAGCTTTGTAGACATGTAGAATATCCACTGCCTTCCCTCTCATTCCCCAGATAAGGATGTACTTTAGCAAGTTCTTTAGGTGATTCATTTACACATTAATATGTAAGAAGTGTTGATTTAGGCAAAGCATGTGCCAGTTACATTCATCTGTGTCTTCCCCAAATAACTCACAAAACCAGACTTTAGACAAAGCCCTGGGTTGGTGGTTGAATCTTCTCCCATTAGGGCCTAAGTCTTTGACATTGCTTTGTGCAGCCAGAGGCCAGGCTGAAGTTTGGTTGAGTCACACAGCACAGGGCTCACACTAGTTCCTTGTGCCATGTGGGTGTTTGCAGTCCAAACTGAGCCTTCTTCCCTGTGTCCTGTGTAGGTCTGGGGCTGAGCCCAGGGCCACCAGGGAGGGAGCAGCTCTAGGCTTCAACCTGGAGGCAGAGTCAGAATGAAGGGGCAGAGTTGGAATGAAGGGGAGACTGGGTGAGAAAATTTGGTAAGAGAAGAGACACTTGTAATCCCAGCATTCGGGAGGCTGAGACCGGAGGATCCGGGTTCAAGGCCAGCCTCAGCTACCTAGTGAGACACTCCACAACTTAGTGAGACTCGGTTTCAAAATAAAGAATAAAAAAAAATATAGGGCTGGGGGTGTAGCTCAGAGGTAGAATGCCCCTGAGTTCAATCCCCAGTACCACAAAAAAAAAAAAAAAAAAAAAAAAAAAAAGGATGGGAGGGTATGGCAAAGCAGAAAACTGTGGAAGAGGTGAGTAGAGACTTCCTGGAGCTGGTTTGGTGGCATGGGTAAGGACAACACACACACAGTGTGGCGTGGCCAGACTGGAACTTCTTGAGGGAAGGCTGGGAGACAGCTTTAGGACATTGCTTTGTGCAGTCAGAGGCCAGGCTGAAGTTTGGTTGAGTCACACAGCACAGGGCTCACACTAGTTCCTTGTGCCATGTGGGTGTTTGCAGTCCAAACTGAACCTTCTTCCCTGTGTCCTGTGTAGGTCTGGGGCTGAACCCAGGGCCACCAGGGAGGGAGCAGCTCTAGGCTTCAACCTGGAGGCAGAGTCAGAATGAAGGGGCAGAGTTGGAATGAAGGGCAGGAATGTGCTGGCAAGTGGCCCCTCTGTGAAAGGCAGGGGGCTCTGAGCTGGGCATGGGTTAGAGAGCATTGGAGGACTGTCACATCTCGTCACTTCCCACAGCATGTGACCTCCCACACTTGCCCCATTCCTGAGGTTCCCTGTAACCTGCAGGTACTGGAGAAAACACAGTGATTCTGTAGGAGTGACCAATCCCCAACTTTCAGTGCCTCAGTTCTAGGCCAGATATCACAGATCTGCTCTTGGCTACATGGGAAGGAGTTTGGAGGTTGATGGAAGTATTGCCACATGGCTTATTTCCTGCCTGTGTATACAACAGCTATGCTAATCAAGTCTGGAATATTAAATCTTGCATGCTATCAGAATTGCAGACTTTAGGATATGGATGGTGTGAGGGTTAACTTTGATCTTTTTATCTTCTTCCTCCTCCTCCTCCTCCTCCTCCT
>PVLC010004496.1:0-32172 GCA_004027655.1 Graphiurus murinus
AAAAAAAAAAAAAAGCGAAACTGAGGATGAGTGGCAGTGTGCTCACCTCACCTGTGCAAGGCCCAGAATGTGACCTCTGGCACTGCAAAAATAACAAAAAAGAAGTGGATATAAAAGTTTTGAACTTGGTCTAAATCAACTAGAACATGGAAAATACAAAATTTTTATCACCTGAATTATTACAAAGTGAAAGCTATTTCATGATTCTTCTTTTGTCTGGTTAATTATTTTGTGGTTTTTTGTTTTTTGTTTTTGTTTTGTTTTGTTTTCAGTACTGGGGATTGAACTCAGGGGCATTCTACCTCCAAGCTATGTCCCCAGCCCTATTTTTTATTCTTTATTTTGAAACAGGGTCTCACTAAGTTGCGGAGTGCCTCACTAGGTATCTGAGGCTGGCCACAAACCCGGATCCTCCAGTCTCAGCCTCCCAAATGCTGGGATTACAAGTGTGCGCCACCATGCCCGGTGGTTAATGGTAACCTGCTAATTCAGTCTGCTGGGTGTGTGTGTATAAGAGCATGAGAGAGAAAAACAAGATTCATTATGACAAATCTTTTTATAAAATATTTCGATAGCCTCTACTGAGGAGTATTGCTGAATTCTTGCTTACTGTGCATACCTGATGTCCAGAACTCTTGGTAATGTATTTAAAAATGACATGTGTCTAGGCTAGTATAGCACTAAAGCTGCCATTAGGGGAAAAAAGGGCACAAATACTTAGGATATAAGGTGAATAAAAGGTATAGATCAAAAGGCAGATACAATATTCTTAATAATGCCTCATGATAAGATGGGCCATATCTTAAAATATATCGATAACTAATAAAGATCCTTTGGCAAATAATTCTGAAAATACTATTTGTGATACTTGATACAAATCTAGGGAGGAACACACAAAAGTTAAAATATGTGACAAAGATTTGCTATAGAAGTTTACAGCACAGTCCCTCTGCCCTTACAGTCAGGAGTGCCAATCAAACAAATGTAAATGGAAATACATTAAAAATAAGTCCCTAGCCAGGCGTGGTGGCACACGCTTGTAATCCCGGCATTTGGGAGGCTGAGACCAGATGATCCGGGTTCGAGGCCAGCCTCAGCTACCTAGTGAGGCACTCCACAACTTAGTGAGACCCTGTTTCAAAATAAAGAATTTAAAAATAGGGCTGGGGGTATAGCTCAGAGGTAGAATGCCCTTGAGTTCAATCCCCAGTACTGCAAAAATAATAATAATAATAAGTCCCAGATGGGTGTGGTGGTGCATGGCTGTAGTCCCTGTACTTGGTAGGTGAAGACAGGACATCACAGGTTCAAGATCATCCTCAGCAATTTAGCAAGGCCCTCAGAAACTTAGCGGGACCCTGTTTTGAAATAAAATAGAGCTGGCGGTATATAGGTCAGAGGTAGTAAGTATACCTTCCAAATTTTTGAGGTACAGATGTTCCTTAATGTATGATCATGTTACAGTCTGATTAACCCATCATAAATTGAAAATACCAAAAATTAAAAAGGTATTTAATATACTTAATCCATAGGACATCACAGTTTAGCAACATAGTACCCTATAGAGAGTATCAGTTTGTGACCCTGTGCCTGAATGGGAGCTTAAAATATGGGTCTGTTGTTAGAAGTTGTTTTCTCTGTATTCTGTATCCATAATATTTAATATTTAAAGTTTAGCTTCCTTATAGTAAAGAGAAAATTAATATACTTTTTGAAGCAATAGGATTATTAGAATGTGCTCTGTGTGTACATGCATGCGTGAGCTGGAAACAAAACCTAGGGCCTTATGCATGCTAGGCAAGTGCTCTACCACTGAGCTATATCCCGAACCCCAAAATCAGATTTTTTATTTTCCTCAGATATGTTGTCTTTATCATACTTAATATAGTTGAATGTACTGTTTATTAAATTATGTAATCAAAATTGTAAGCAACTGTTACCAAACAAAGCTTACTCTTGTCAAGTATACCCCACTGGGACCACCACAGACATCAGAAGAGTCTGGAGCTCCTAACGCTCCATGTGCCTAGGGCAACAGTGACCATGTTTCAAATGGAATGGTGGGCATGGTCAGGAGGGTCATGTAAGCTGGCCTTCTGCTGACCTTCTCCTAGGGGCTGGTGTTGCCGAGGAGAACTGTGAGGAGTTCCCCTTTAACTTCCTTTCTTTCCTATAAGTTCTCTCAGGACTGGTGCCAAGAACTCAAAGTTCATAGAAAAAGAGTAATCTAGGAATCAGGAGACCTGGATTCTGTTCCTAACTACGTGGGCTTGGGAAATCAAAACCTTTCTGGATCTTGGTTTTGTCAGGATACTCAACTGGAAACTTAAAGTGTTATGTAGTGACACTTCTGTTGCTTGTCCTAATGATTTCAACTTCTCTATATCTGGTTTAAAAGCCAACCTGCCTCTAAAATGCCATCTGTCATTTAATACACATTTTCTTTCCTAAGCATCTGTACCCTACTTTTCCATCTGTACCCTTATCCATCTTGAAAGCAGGACTTTCAACTTTCAGATTTGCGAGGCCTTAACAGTACAATGTCCAAATAAATTAGGAACCATGTGAGCGTTTGCAAGGCAACGTGGATGCAGGATGACACAACGATGAGTATTTTAACCATCCTGTGCTCTTCCCTTAGAAGACTCTCTTCACATCCTTATTACACACCAAAATACATAAGATAGAGCTACATCTTTAATAAGAATCATAACATATTAATAGGATATCAACAGCTAGGTGCTGTGCGAGGCACTTTATCTCATGTATATTCATGAACAGTTGCTTTCTTATTTGCTCAATGGCTAAACCAGGATTTGTATCTCTAACTCCAGATCTCAGACTCTTGACCATTATACTTACTGCTTCTAACTGAATCCATCCACTTATCTTAAAACACAGATGATCATAAACCTTTACCATCCACATTGATTGCATACAAAAGCCTAGACTAAGCAGTTTTTATTTATGTAAGCCTGAAAACTCTAATTTTTGGGCATAATGGATCCTTTTCTAGCACAGCAACATAAAAGAAAGCAGTACAGGGTGGGTGTGGTGGTGCACACCTGCAATCCCAGTACTGAGACTGAGGTTGAGACAGAAGGATTGTAGATTTGAGGCCAGGGAGTGGTAATTTAATGAGAACCCGTTTCAAAATTCAAAAAAAAAAAAAAATTAAATAGGGCTGGGGATGTAGCTCAGAGGTTGAACACCCTTGGGTTCAATCTCCATACCCCTTAACAAACACACACACACACACACACACACACACACACACACACACCAAGAAAAAGTAAAAGGAAAGACAAAGATATATGTGAAGTGTTCCACCTATAAGCAGCTCAAATTTCCCCAGGATTCCTAAAGGGTTTTTTGTTTGTTTGGTTTGTTTTGGGTAGTGGAATTGAACCCAAGGGCATTCTACTCCTGGATTTTATTTTTATCTTTTCAACATCACCCCCCAGCTGGATTTTATCTTATTTTGAAATAGGGTCTCACTAAGCTACCAAAGCTGGCTTTGAACCTGATATCCTCCAGTTACAGCCTCCTCAATACTGGGATTACAAGTGTGCACCACCATATCTGGCTCCTGATTACAATGAATTTTTACAGAGATGACACTGTATCACAATGAGGTTGCTTTTCTGGTTGCTTCTATAAACTGTTTTCAAAGAAAGGATGCAAAAAGGAATCATGTGATAATTGGGATAATGCTATTTGTATTTGTATTTCTTCATTTAATATTTTGAGTGTATAATCATTAAAATAGGATTACTTAATGCCAAGGGGAGTAGAGTCCATTTTAAACTGTGTTGGCATGACCAAATCATTTGTGGCTACCTTGAATGAGATAATACTGTGTTTCAGGTACTGCTTTGGTACTGAAGTGGATGATGCACGATAGAAGTATGTGTTAAGAGAAGTTTCAAAAAAAACCCACTATCGCCCCTAAGGCATATCTTTTCCTTTAATCATCACAGACATTTAAAAAATGTGTGTGTGTATGTGTGTGTGTGTGTGTGTGTGTGTGTGTGTGTGTGTGTGTTTACTGGGGATTGAACCCAGGGACATTCTACAAGTTTTTGTTTTGAAACAGGTTCTCACTAGGTTGCTGAGAGTCCTGCTAAGTTGCTGAGGCTAGTCTCAAACCTGCAAGTTTCCTGTCTCAGCCTCTTAAGTACTGGAATTATAGGTATGTGCCATACCCACTCAGCTGTTTAAAAACTTTTTAACATTTAAATAGTCTATGGAAATCTTTTTTTTTTTTTCCAAAACTTGAACTGCGAAGTAAATCTTCACCTAATTTTATCACATATCTTTTGCCCATAACATTACAAGAAATTTAAATCAAAGCTCTGGCAAATGTTGTAGAATTAAGATTTCCCAACAGTTTGCAAATTGCAATTACTGTTATCTATAACATACTATCCTCCCCCAAATGCAAGGTCATAGTACTGTCCCCTAGAAATGTTCTTATTGTTGACAGTTCTGGGGCTATATGGGAGAGAACATGTCCTACTTAGCAACATTAGAAGAGCACAGCACCAGCAGCCAACATGGAATAGTGTGTGACAGCTGATCCAGCATGGGGACTAGCTGCATCTTGTCCTTTTTTTTGGCAGTACTGGGGATTGAACTCAGGGGCATTCTACCTCCAAGCTATACCCCCAGCCCTATTTTTAAATTCTTTATTTTGAAACAGGGTCTCACTAAGTTTCAGAGTGCCTCACTAGGTAGTTGAGGCTGGCCACGAACTCGGATCCTCCAGTCTCAGCCTCCCAAATGCTGGAATTACAAGTGTGAGCCACCACACCCGGCTCATCTTGACTTTTTAAGTGCAAGAAAACTCATTTCCTTCATTAGTTTAGTTTGTGCTGATTCCATAAAACTGTTTTGGGCAAAAATTCCAGCCACTTGAAAAAGCCAAAGGTAAATGAGAAACTCACTGTGATGGGGATAATGTGGCGGTGGCTTAATATGAACATAGCCAAGGCTGTTGTAATTATCATCAACAAAGATTACTGAGAATCTGTTATGTGTTGAACACTTAGACGTAACAATGCCTCTACCTTTGAGAAACCTGACATCTGTTTAGAGAGAGGAGACCCTCAGCTTCTATGAGGGTGTAATATCAAGGAGGAGGAAGTCAGATTGAGCCAGAATGGTTTGGAGATGGCTTCTCCAGTCATGGGGTTTAGGAAGGATCAGGATTACATGGTCAGAAAAGGGAAAAAACATAAATAGCCAAATAAATTGAAGTTCACATAAAGGGCTAATCTCATTAATACTTAAGGGCTCTTCCAAGATAGCAGAATAATAGTACAAAAGAATAATGGAAAAAGACAAGTGCTCTGAAAAAAAAAAAAAAAAAAAAAGAATCAGCCCTTTATTCAAAAGTTTAAAAAAAATACCACAGTTCTCAAAAAACACAAATGTTTTTTAAACAGAAGAAAAGATGCCCAAGTGAACAAAATAGATAGAATTTTAAATCAAGAGATCATTGTCTCTTGAGATCAAGATAGATCAGAAAGTTAGATAAGAGTACTAGTGAAGATTTGCTGGAGGAGGTAAACCTGCATCCATTGAGACTACAAGCCGCTGCAACACTGTAGGCAACCTCACTATCACAGTACTCAGCACCTCCCCTTGCTATACTTACCTTAGCCATATTTATACATATGCAAAATGACATATAGATATACTGACAGTAATTTTACTCATACTCAAAGGATAGGATTAATATTTTATTTGCAGTCCTGTGCATCATCCAGAAGTGCTCTACCACTGAGTTGAAGGATCTTGCTAAGTTGCTGCGGCTGGCCTCAAACTTGTGATCCTCTCGCCTCAGCCTCCTGAGTTGCTGGAATTATAGGCATGCACCACCAGGCCCAGCAGATGAGACTAATTTAAACAGCCATCAATAGGAGACTGGTTAGATAAATTACAGTTTATTACTTTGATGTACTATACAGTTTTGAAGAAAATATATTTTATGTTGATAGATAGCATACATAGGTGAGTGCAGAATAATTGCTAATTTTAAAAAGTTTGTATAAAAATTTATTTATAAATAAAAATCAGTATGTATATGTCTATGCAAGAGTAAGGTAGAGTAAGTATCAAAGTGTATGGTCAGATGTAAAAGTGTAAAGCCAAGATGAAGTCTGAACTTTAAATTGGAGATTGTCTAGGAAAGCTTTAGAGTAAGAATGAACATGATGTTTTAAGAAATTAGCCTGGAAGTGCTAGTTCTAATCAGTTGTCATCTAGGAAAACATGGGGAACTTGAGTCAAATGGCCATCTATTTGCTTCTATAATCAGGTGGATTCTTCTTTCTTCCTAAAGTGGTCCATAACCTCTTCATGTCTTTCTCAGGCTAGATGCTTCCAAGTCCTCCATAAACAGAAAATGAATATGAAAGACTCTTTCTGTTTATGGTAAAACAGAATAGGAATGAAAGAAATCATGCCTTAAGACAAACACACTTTTTACTGAGCCAGCAAAATGTACCATGCCCTGACTAGGCCAGGCCTAACAAATTTATGATCCAAACCTTCTCAGTACTGGGGACTGTTCCACTGGAACTGCTCTGTCATGAATGATTGTATCCTCAGAGGACCTTATTTTCAGTTCTTTTGTGCCCCAGGTGCTGGCTTGCATTCTCATCTCACTCTATGCACTCCTTCCTGGTTATTTCATTGCTCTTAGGGATTTGACCTATGTATGCCTTTGACTTAAAAAGACCAAACTTATAACCTCACACCTGTTAGTATGATTTTTATTTAAGAACAAAAACAAAACTTAAAAGGCAGAGCCAGGAAGATCACAGGTTTGAGGCCAGTGCAGTAACTTAGCAAGACCCTGTTTCAAAATAAAAAAGGGCTAGAGGGTAGCTAAGTGGTATAACACTGCTGGGTCCAATCCCCAGCCTCCCCCCCGCTCAAACACACACACACAAATATACACAAAACTCAAAAGATAACAATAATGAAAATGTAAAGAAAATGAAAACCTTATATACTCTTGGAAATGTAAATTGGTGTAGCCATTATGAAACACAAAGTGGAGGATCCTCAAAAAATTAAAAATAGAACTACCATTTGATCCAGCAAACTCACTTCTGGGTATTTATCCAAAAGAACTGAAACCAAAATCTCAAAGAGATATTTGCACTTCTACGTTTATTGTAGCATTATTCACAATAGGAAAGATGTGGGTATAATCTAAATTTTAGTAGATGGAGGCATGGATAAAGAAAATATAGTGCATACATTCAGTGTAGTCTTATTCAGACTTTTTAAAAAGTCCTGCCATATGAAACAACGTGGATAAACCTGGAGGACATTATGCTAAGTGAAATAATCCAGTCACAGGACAAGTATTGTATGATACCACTTATATCAGTTATATAAAGTAGTGAAACACACAGAAACTGAGAGTAGAATAGTGGTTGCCAGGGACTAGGGAGAGAGGAAAATGTGGAGCTGCTATTCAACATGTTAAAAAGTTTCAGTTATGTAAGATGATTAAGTTCTAAAGATCAGCTGTATAACACTGTGCCTATATTTAACAATATTGTACACTTCAAAATTTAAGAGGGTAGATCTCATATTAAGTGTTCTGACCACAATGAGGGGCAGGGTCCTACTTCAAATAGATCATTGTGTCAACAAAAAATAGCTCATGAAATGGTCTGGTATGTGAGAAACAGTAGTTTCACTTAAATTCCACAATATCATTTGTTCTAAAAACCCATTATTTTAATACCTATGTTCAAAAGTGACTCAAATAAATGGGGAAGACTCTGGGAATGGACAATTACTAAGTCAATGAAAGATTGGGAGTAATCTCCAGGTCCAAAAGAAAGAAAATGATGAGTTATAAAACATTAACTTAAACATAACCTCCATTAAATGAATATATACTGACTGTGGGTGCAGCCCAGTGTTAGAGCACTGGTCCAGCATCATGTACAAGGCCGGGTTTAATCTCCAGCACCACAAAAATAAATAAAATTAAAATTAAATAAAAGATATATACAAAAGACTTCGAACAATCGGTAAGATTTTTATGACCCAGTATCACATTAAAAAAAAAGAACACTTTAAAAAGAAGTGTGCGTAGCCAGGCATGGTGATGCATGCCCACAATCCTAGTACTTGGGAGGCTGAGACAGAGGACTGCAGGTTTGATGATAGCCTCAGTAATTTTGTAAGACCCTCTGCAACTTAGTACGATGTCTTGTTTCAACATAAAAAATAAAAAGGACTGGGGATATAGCTCAGAGGCAGAATGTCCCTGGACTCAATCCCCAGTACCAAAAAAAAAAAAAAAAAATAGGTGAGTATGTATGTGTGTGAAAAGAAACTAAACAAAGATTTTGGTGATGCCATTTAGGTAAAATATTTTTAATTCATTTACTACTATTATAGTGCTAACTTAAAAAGGAAACAAATTAAAAAATATTTCACCTTCAACTTAGAAGAAAATCAAATTTGAGATATGCAATGAGTTAAACACCCTGGCTTATAGAGATCAAATTGTTCAATAGTTCCAATTCCCGGTATTTCTGTATAACACATGGAATGATATCCTGCATTATAGTAGTACTGATGTATGTTCCAGACTTTTGGAGAAAATCTGAACATAATGGAGATTTTAAACTATACTTGGCTATATTAGTGCTGTTTTTGATTAAACAGTGACAGAGGAAATATGAGTAGAGTCATTTCTTTTCTCATGCTGAGTACCTAACACCAAGGCTCGACTTTCAAGCTACTTTATAAACCCCAAAGGTAGGGTAACCATAAATTTTCCCCTCCAAGACACTTTGACAGCAAAGGATTTATTGCTATTCATAATTACACGGAGGTAACAGATATAAAACCATTGTCCTGAGAAAACTAGGATATAGTAACCTTATCCTATATTAGCTATATGAAACAAACATCACTATTGCAATATAGCAATAATCATGACAGTGCTGACAATACTCAATGAGCACTGACTAGGTGCTCAACACATATCAATTTAGCAATCCCATCACAATTCTACAAGGCAGAAACTATTATCCTATTTCACTGGTGAAGAAAAAGAGTAGAGAGATGTAAGTAGTTGGTCCAGGGTCATACAGTTGGTGGTAGTATAGCCAAGAATGAAACCAGGGCAAGCTGCCTGCCAAACTCCTTTTGTGGTGGTACCTGTCTGAAATCTTGTTTTGAAGGATGTCCTCATCTCCCATTGCTGAATACCCTAACTATATTCATAGCAAGTTAAATTAATACAATCAGTAGAACACTGTTGAGTATTTTTTCTTTTTCTCCCTCCTTATGCAACATTTCCCAGATACATATTTGTTTTTAATTCTAAAATTGAGTAGAGACTCTTCAAAATGACAGAAAAGCCTTCCTAACAGGAACAATAGCAGATGGAATCAGGCAGTTTATCGCCAGGAATTCTATCTTTCTCACTGGCTGACAGCTGGACCCTCCACCCAAGTAGCAATCCTAAACACACATGCACACACACATATGCATTTCTCTATTTCCTAGTAAACTTAAGTGCCTAGGGTTTGGTCACTTGTCGTTATCTACACCATTTCTTCAGTGTAATCTCTAAAATTTACATGCTCATGAATCCTAACCTTTTATTTCCAGTCCAGGCCTCTCTCACACTTCAGATATACTTGTCTACTTATTCAACATCTCTGCTTCCATATTCTAATGAACTCCTTAAATGCAACATATTCAAAACTGAGGGCTTATCATTATTATTATTTGATGCATCGTAATTTTACATTCTATTGGGGCATAGAGTGACAGAAAAATACATGCACACAACTCAAAACTGAATTTTTTAACTACACATTGGAAGAACCAAAGCTCTAATCTCTGCCTTTATTTCTCTCTCAATTTTCTGCCATGATGATTTCATCCATTCCCGTTTTTTAATCCATCTTAATGCTTATGATTGCCCAATGTTTGCATTCCTGACTTTCCTACTTTGGTCCAAGTTTGTAATTCGCCTGCCAACTATCATCTTGCCTGGATTCTAATAGGCACTTTAAATGTTGCATGTCTAAAAACAGAACTCTTTTCAACTTAATAATTTGCTAATCCCATCTTTCTCACCCCAATTTTCTATTTAGTTGCTCTAACCAAAACCTAATACCCAGCCAGGCATGGTGACACACTCTTGTAATCTGAGTACTTAGGCGACTGAGACAGGAGGATCACAGGTTTGCGGCCAGCCTCAGCTACTTTAATGAGGCCCTTTGCAACTTAGTAAGACCCTATTTCAAAACAAAGAATAAAAATTAGGGTTGGGGGTGTAGTTTGAAGGTAAAATGCCCCTGGGTTCAATTCCCAGTACCACACACACACACAAAAAAAGCCTAATATCCCTTCATCTCTCATAACCAATGCATTCACTGTTAACTTTTTTAAATAAATATTCAGAATAAACTCACAGACACATGTGCCTGTGTGTGTGTATGAAACATTCCTAGAAGGATAAGAAACTGGTATTTTTTTTCACTATATACTCATAGCTTTTGAACTTTGTGCTCTATAAATAACCTATTCAAACATTAATAAGATTTAAAAAGCAATTAGTTAATGCCTTTTGAAAGGGAAGTGGAAACAGAAATAGACATATGGTTAAGAGGGTAACTTACAGTTCATTCTATACTTTGTGCATTATTGTATTTTTGAAATATTAAAAAACATAGAAATCTATTCAAATCCAGAAAGTTATCTTGTGAATAACTTAAAATACAGAACTTCTTTAAAACTCTACTTCCTTGAAAAGTTTCATCTTGTCAGCAAGATTCATAAGAAAGATAACTTCATAACCACTTCATCAACTACTTTTTTACTGAGCAAGCAGATTTGAGGTTATAAAAGAGTATTATTAAAGTCATCAATATTTGAAATATAGTAAACTCCTGGGGTAGGAGGAAACAACTGAGAATTCTAATAACTTTTTGTGTTGGTATTTTATATCACTGAAAATCAAACAGAAACCCCTGTGGGCACATGTTCCAAACCAACTTGCACCATTTGTAGTACCTCTTCATAATTTGCAATCAAATTTTTATGAATTAAATTGTCCCCACCACCCCAAGTTCCTATATGCTGAAGTCTTAACCCCCAATGCCTGAGAATGTGCCCTTATTTGGAAATAAAGTTGTTACAGATACTAGTTAAGGTCATTAGTGTGGGTCCTGAGCCAATATGACTGGTGTCCTTAAAAGGAAGAAATCTGGACAGAGATATTCATTCATGGAGAGAAGACATCTGATGAGAGATGAAGAAAACAGACATCTACAAGCCAAAGACAGAGGTCTGGGACAGATCCTCTCTCACAGTCCTAGAAGGTACCAACCCGCTGACACCTTGATCTTAGACTTGGAGGCTTTAGGACTGAAACATGGTAAATTTCTGTTTGTTTGTTTGTTTGTTTCGCGGTACTGGGGATTGAACTCAGGGGCATTCTACCTCAGAGCTATACCCCCAGCCCTATTTTTTTAGTCTTTATTTTGAAACAGGGTCTCACTAAGTTGCGGAGTGCCTCTTTAGGTAGCTGAGGCTGACCATGAACCCGGATCCTCCGGTCTCAGCCTCCCAAATGCTAGTATTACAAGCATGTGCCACCACGCCTGGCTCAATTTCTGTGTTTAAGCCACAGAATTTGTGGCAATTGGTTAACGTACACCTAGTAAACTTTTGTGTCTAATATAACTAGACATAAATGCAATTTGACATAAAAGGTAGATTCAATTAGATATAAAAATTACTTGTAAATGATTGGTCATTTCAGATTAGTCATTTAAGAAGACTTGAAAATTTAAGATTTTCTGTATTCTGAAGTTTTTAAAACAAACAAAAAAATCTCCTATGAAATGATGTTTTAGGTATCTAAGCAGGCCTTCCTAAATTCTGATATGAAGAAATATTACTATGCCAGAATAAGGCAATTAAGCATTTTTTTTTCAGACATAGTAAAAGTATAGTCAAATGTGTTTGCAAGTTTGTGAAGATCAAGAAAAAAAATGTTTTGCCATTAGTGACAGCCTTGGAATCACCCATTTGAGGATTTCCTGAACATTCAGAAGTTCTCAAAGGTGATTCATTATTAAAATAATCTGGGAAAGAAAAAAGTCACTAACCCCAAATCTATTCAGTTGGAATACCAAGGGCTTTAGAAATTTATTCCTACGATGTTTCTCTATATTTTTCATTGTAATGAATCTTGTTTTAGTGGTGGCTCCTATTGAGTCAGATGACCCCATTCTATGTTGGGCAAGAGAACTTCTGAAGCCAAGTCTCACTTTTTCCTTCACTACACATACTCACTCTTGTGCTCATGAAAATGCCTTCTGGAGACAAGGGAGGGTATCTTCCTGACCTGGTGACAAATAATTTAATGAATGAATATCTGTCCCCAGCGCCCAGTTTCTTTACTAAATATCCACCCCGCATTTACTGAGCAATGTGCAAGTCTTACAGTTGGGCATTGGGGACTGAGGTACATAAACCACCTTTTGCCTCCTAAGGGTATGTATAGTAAGCATGTTCAACAAGTAGAATGTCTTCCAAAGGCTTTGTGCCAGAAAAGACCTGAACTTGGCTTTAGAAGTACCTCTAATTTAGCTGTGTTCAAGGAGCAGAGTGTGAGTCTGGAAAAAATGACTCAAAAGTGTTAATGTTTGAACTTTACACTTGCAGGGCAAATATGCATTGGGCAAGTCAACAAGGAGACAGTGCTCTGGGCTGAGGAAGGTAGATGTTCATGAAAGTATGAAACCATATTCCCGCAGCCACTGAGTAGGGCTAGCACATAAAGGTGTATCTGGAGATGTGGAGGAGAGAAAAAAAAAAACAACTCATAAAGAAATGGAACGAGCCGGGGTGGTGGCACACGCTTGTAATCCCAGCATTTGGGAGGCTGAGACTGGAGGATCTGGGTTCGCGGCCAGCCTCAGCTACTTAGTGAGGCGCTCTGCAACTGAGACCCTTTTTCAAAGTAAAGAATAAAAAATAGGGCTGGGGGTATAGCTCTGAGGTAGAATGCCCCTGAGTTCAATCCCCAGTACCGCAAAAAAAAAGAAAGAAATGGAACGAACTGTGAGAAGCTGTTAGTGTCGTGTTAAAATTATTATTTTTTTAATGATCATACGCAAGACAACCAATCCACTAGGACTGGAGAAAAAGGCTGGGAGAAGGACAAGTCAAAACCATGACAGCTTCTAATACTTGAGCTGGGGACTGACATAAAACTTTACAATTTCCTGTATTTTGCTTACTTACCTCTCTCATTCTCTATTAGAATTTTCATAGCTAAACAGAAAAAGAAACTGATCAAGGTCAAGTCCTTGGTTACCTAAACTTTCTCAGCTTATTAGCTCTAGAAATTCTTTAAATAATACTGACCAGGAGAACATAACAGCTTATTTATCTGTAAGTACCTTACTGCAGCAATTTTTCTCTATAAATACTTGATAAAATTAGAAATCATCTAAGAAACAAATAAATTACATTTGTGTGTGTGTGTGTGTGTGTATGTGTGTATGTGTATGTGTGGCACTGGGGATTGAACGCAGGGGCATTCTACCTCTGAGCTAAACTCCCAGCCTTATTTTTGAAACAGGGTTTTACTAAGTTGTGGGGGCTTCACTAAGTTGCTAAGGCTGGCTGCAGACCTGCAATCCTCCTGGTTCAGCCCCCTAAATACTGGGATTATAAGAGAGTGCCACCATGCTCAGCTCAAAGTACATTTGATTTATACTTTGGAAATGGTAGCCCCCTCCTCCTTAAAAAAAAAGTCTGAACTTAGTTTTTAGGATTGGATAATTTATCTTTTCACCACTGCCATTACTGCATCTTTCTTTTTTTTTTTTTTTTCAGTACTGGAGATTGAACTCAGGGGCATTCATCTCCGAGCTATACCCCCAGTCCTATTTTTTATTCTTTATTTTTTGAAACAGGATCTCACTAAGTTGCAGAGTGCCTCACTAGGTAGCTGAGGCTGGCTGCGAACCCGGATCCTCCGGTCTCAGCCTCCCAAATGCTGGGATTACAAGCATGTGCCACCGTGCCCAGCTTATTACTGCATCTTGAAATTACATTTGATTATGTCTCACACATAAACCATTTTAATTTAATAACTACTGTGTATTTGATGCTATCTCAAGTCAATCAACTCTATTTGTCATTTAATTAGCCAGAAATATGATCTGGTTTAGAGCCATAAGATTAAAAAACATGGTCTAAAGTAAAGGCACAAATTATACCCAGTAGTTTCACTTGGAACATTTTATTATAATCTCCATTCTTTGAAATTCTGTGGCATCTCAGCCATCAGGGATCAACACAAGTTGCTATTGTTATTATTATACTAATTCTATCTCTTAAAAATTTTCTAATATCCCCTCGGAAACTGGTGTTTTCATCCTCATTTTAATCACTAGGAAACTGAAATAAACCAACTAGTAATTAGTAATATTCAAACACACTCGATTCTAAATTCTTTGCTCTTCAGGCTGTCAATCCCAAAGTAGAAAGTTTCACAGTAGTATAAGTCATCGATTCTCAAATGGAAGTGATCTGCCTCCTACCCTGGGGGTACAGCTGGCAATGTTTGGAGACACTTTTCATTGTCACCACTACAGAGGTGGGGATGAGAGTGCTACTGACATCCAGGGGATAGAAGCCAGAGGTCCTGCTAATATCCTACAATGCACAGGATGGTCCCCTACAACAAATTATCCTGCCCAAAATGTTGATAGGGCTGAGCTGAGAAACCCTCAGATAAATAAAATGTTCCTCCACATGTCTTCTTACAGAAGAATTGATAATATCCCAGCCTGCTTTTTCTTGAAATCAATGTTTAAAGTAAATCAAAATAGCCTTATCCTATATAGTAGATGTTGCCATGGTCTGCCTGTTGTGTTGACCTAAAATTTTTATGTTGAAATCTTAATACTCGATGTGATAGTAAGAAGAAAGAGGTGGGGCCCTTAAGAAGTGATCAAGTTGGGAGGGCTCCAAGACCCAAGGTAGTGCCCTTACATAAGAGGCTTTAGCAAGCTGCCTTGTCCCTTTAGCTTGTGAAGACACAGCAAGAGGCGTCATTTGTGAAGCAGAGAGCAACCCCTCACCAGAAACTAAATCTGAGGTGGCTTGATCTTGGATACCAGGCTCCAGAACTATGAGCAATGCACTTGTATTGTTAAGTGGGGCATGGTGGCACATACCTGTAGCCCTGGCTACTCAGGAGGCTGAGGAGGGAGAAGGACTTGAGTTCCAGACCAGCCTGGGCAACATTGTAAAACCTCATCTCAAAAGAAAAAAAAAGGCTGGGCATGGTGGCACATGCCTGTTAATACTAGTACTTGGGTGGTTGAGACAGAAGGATCAAGGGTTTGCAGCCAGCCTCAGTAACTTAGTAACGCCTTCTGCAACTTATTGAGACCCTGTTTCAAAATAAATAAGAAATAAAAATAAGTGAATAAAATAAAATAGGGCTGGGGGGAAGTGTAGCTCGGTGGTAGAATGCCCCTGAGTTCAATCCCTGGTACCACATAAAAAAATAAAGATCAGCTTCAACACCTTAGTGAGACTCTTAGCAACCTAGAGAGGTCTTATTTCAAAACAAAAAAATTTAAAGTGGAGTTGGGGGTTTAATTCAGGGGTAGAATCCCTCTGGGTTCAACACCAGTACCACAGGGAAGTAACCCACTCTAAGGTATTTGGTTAAGGCAGCAGGAATGGACTATAATGCTGAAAAATTCTGGAATAATAGGTGGAACCTCAAATATTACTATCTTATAACACACAGGAATGGGAAATTATGTATGCTTGACATATTTTCATTGATGTATGGTTATTATAATCTTTATTCTTCCTGTTTAAAGGATGCACAGGGAAGAAAAAAGGAAACCTCAGTGCAGGAAAGCAAGAAGGAATAACATATTGAAGCTTCAGTAGACATGTTTGAAAGGGCACAATAAAGCCACACGACAAGGCAGAACTGCTTTCTTGATTTTATTTCAAAAGTACACAAGGTCACAAAACTAAGAGCAAGTTCTTGTTTTAAACAATTTTGTTCTCACAAGTTTCAAAAATCTGCACCATTGGATATATAAGCCAGAAATTTTAAATACAAAATCTGAAATGGATACTACCAATACTCTATCTTGTAGACATGAAGTGCCAAAATAGTTTTCTCAGTAGTACAAGATTCACAGTTAGGGACAAGAATAAGCACATTGGTGAATTGTGGTTCTCTTAACGTCATTAAAACAAGTTAGAAGAAAACACAAAGCTCTTCTTTGACAGAACCTTTAGTGTCTGTGACTAAAACCAACCCCAAATGATATTCAATATATTCTTTTTTTTTTTTTTTGCGGTACTAGGGATTGAACTCAGGGGCGTTCTACCTCCGAGCTACACCCCCAGCCCTATTTTTTATTCTTTATTTTGAAACCGGGTCCAACTAAGTTTCAGAGTGCCTCACTAGGTAGCTGAGGCTGGCCGCGATCCCGGATCCTCCGGTCTCAGCCTCCCGAATGCTGGGATTACAAGCGTGCGCCACCACGCCCGGCTTCAATATATTTTTAAATTACAAGACAGGAGATGTATTATCATTTGATTTTAATTAATTAGAGACTAACGTTATCATCCATAAATAAATGATCAGCCTTTCCTTAAGAGAAATAAACAGAACCACAATTCTCAAATTGTTTCTATTATTCTTCCCTGCTCCTATAACATTTATAAAAGGAGTTTGTGCTTGGTTATGGACTACTTTAGTGTCAAAGTAGGCAAACAAGTATGAAATTCTATTGCAGAACATGTTGCCTTTATTGCTGGAATATCCAAAGACATTTGAAATATTAAAACTTGCCCAGAACATTCACACTACTAAACATATAAAGATATATGTACATATATATAATATATAATGTCACAAGCCACTGAAAAGTTAAAATTGTGCCAACGTTTTCTACAAACTACTCCATACGTGACACATCAAAGCATTAACCACATAAAATATGGACTTTTTCTGTGCATACTGGAATAAGGCATCTGAAAGCCCTAAACACTGTTGAAACAAAAATTAGGAAAAAACTATGAACATTCACATAACTTCAAATTTACATGCTGCACGCACACAAAAAAAGAGACTGAGAATAGTTATTTTAATAAGCCACATATTACAGAATTTGATAGCCAACTTCATGCAATGAATTGTTCTTATACTCAATCAAAATGTTTACTTCCCATTTTACTTGCTCCAAATTCCTAGGATTCAATCTTAAATGTCTTACATTATCTTTTTAATAGAAATCATATATTTCTTTATGCCCATAACCTATATAGATGGGGATTTTTCAATTAATTTCCCCTACCATGCACTCAGGCTGTGTTTTCCACTGTAATAGAGTTCCTGGCAGATAACTTAAAGGAAATAATTTGTCTAAAATAACTGGTTAGTATCATTAATAAAAGGCCTATTGGGGTTGTGGGAGTGGGAGGATTTCTAGCAGACAAATATTAATAAGATTGCCAATAAGGGAAAAAAACCTGTAAAGTACTCCATATTCAAAACATAAAACTATATAATCCACAGTGTCATTTCTCTTCAAATTATTTAACTTTAAAAGATGGTACAAAGTCTCTCAGATATAAAGTGGAATCAAACAGTTTTGCTTTGAAAATACAGGACTATCCGTGACTAATAATATTAGCTGTAATAATTGTTAATTATTAAATTACAGTTTTTTAATAATTTTTGTTGAACTATGATCATCTTTTTTTTTTTTTTTTTTTTCTTTGCAGTACTGGGGATTGAACTCAGGGGCATTCTACCTTCGAGCTATACCCCCAGCCCTGTTTTTTATTCTTTATTTTGAAACCGAGTCTCACTAAGTTTCGGAGTGCCTCACTAGGTAGCTGAGGCTGGCTGCGAACCCGGATCCTCCAGTCTCAGCCTCCCAAATGCTGGGATTACAAGCGTGCGCCACCATGCCCGGCTCAACTATGATCATCTTAAGTAATAAATCTAGAATTTAAATGTTTGCTCTCTTGTTCAACTAAATTTTATCAGTGAGAATTATTTGGGAAATTATTAGTACTATGTGACCTTTAGATCAAGTGAAATTTATGAGACTAAATGTAGACAGAAGCTTCAACTAGTCCTCCTCTCAACCCTCATCCCACCAAGTAGGTCTGCTCAGGTTACTCAAGTGATTCTTTACAAGCCTGTTTTTTGGGATTACAGATGGTATAGATCTTAAATGAAATGCTTCCCAGAGGAGATTTCTATTTCACTTACAGTCAAACTTAGATAAATATGAAGTCTCAGGGAAGGAAACCCCTATATGGTCTACTTTCCATAGTAAGGTCTACTCAGATTGACAGCATACTCTTTATTATATGAAAATCAGGACAGACCAAAACGTTTTTATTGTTAAACTTTATGTTGTTTTAGTCTTCTAATATCTTTATAAAACAGGCTAAACATCTGGTATTCACAAATAGCTACTGTAATAAAGCCAGAAACACAGTCCAAGAGTGTTGGGGATATTAAAATTTTAAATTGTTATGAATAACACAATTGATTAAATTACATCAAAAAAGAACAGAGAGGAGGCAAGATTGAAAGTATGAGGATAGAAAGGTGTCACAGTGATGTGTTTTTAGAAACAGTACCTTCACCTCTAAGCACCTTTCAGGTAGGTGATAGCTAGCTCATAGGCACCAGAAAGTCATAACAGAAATTAAATTACCCAAAAAGGCACAGATGAAAATATTAACACAAGTTTAAAAAGTAACTTTATGTAAGGTTAAAACCCTAATTTACAAATGCTTCCAAATATGTAAAACTGTACACTACTCCATTATGCAGACATTCAGCTTCAGCTTAGCATTAAAAAGTATACACAATACTCTGCCTAACTGTAAATACATGCCAACATTAATTCATAATGTAGCATTTACCACCACAGCACCCGAAGAGATTAACAGAAACCAACTCCCTACTAAAATCTAGGGAAAAGGCTTTAGAGCTAATGCAATAATTTATTACAGACCTTATTTACTATAAAGAAACGGTTGGCTCATTCTACTATATATCCACATTCCCTCACAGTCTTAAGGGAAATACGATAAATCCACTTTCTTCCACTAAAACAGTATTTAATACATTTGGCAGGTAGGAGTATTCCCTTTACTCCTTTTTTTTTTTTTTCTTTTCTTTTTTTCAAGAATAAATCACTTACACAAAATTAAGACTCCCAACTTTTTCAGAGCTCAACTTGATTTGCTGGAACCACACAGTGACATGTTTGGCCACACACAGCAACTGTACATCCTCTCAAGTCCACAATGCAGAATGAATGGAGGACGCTGACTTTTGTAAAATGCATTTGATCACCAAGTGTACGATGCAACACCCGCCAGGAACATGTGCATCCAAGGGTGTGAGTTTGGGATCATGTGTTTCTAGAACATATAATATGTAATACCCTACCCCATCCCTCCCCAAAAAAGAGCCAAATGAGAAAAATATTTAAATTTAAAATCAATAATTAGGGAATTCTTATCTACAACTGTCAAATAATAGATGAGTTATAGTATAGTATCTTCTTAATAGAAAAAGTAATACCTAAAGGGGAGAGCCAGTGTTCAGACACTATGAAATACTACCTCTGGGTCTAGCTGGCCACTGTTTTGCAGCACAGGCCTCAACCTGTCAGATCACTTGTCACCTCACTCTGTCTCCACTACTGCACCAATGGTGTCGTCTCCGTAGGGAGCTCAAGCAAATTTTCCAAGTGGACCTGACAGATGCCCCTTTAACATAAAAAGACGTTACTATGTCCCTGCTGCCTGAGGCGGTCTACCAATTAAATATTTAAGAAATTTCATAGACAAGGTTTATGAATGACTTGGCAGTAAAACTAGTTATTTCTAAAACACTGTAGTGTTGTCTGGTATTGGAAATATTCCACAAATACCTTTAGAGCTCCCAAAGAGGCTATAAAAAACAAGTACAAATATATGTATTTTTGTTGTAGATGTTTCTTTACTAATTTGAGGGACGCTGTTGGGTCTTAAATAAATAAGACAAATCGCCTAAGAGTAATGGTAAAAATTATAAGGTACCACTTTCAGATGATTCAAGTATCAACTTGGTATACATATAAGCTCACAAATTTCTTCACCTGTGATTTCATATTCAAAGTGCTACATCTTACTTAGGTATTAATAGTCAGATACCTTTAAAATGAATCTCTTAAGAGAAAATTCATCTTTCCCAGATGGTGAATTTGTCTTTACTAACTATAATGCCTTTATTGTTTCAATATAACTGAACTTTATATAGCATATTTCTTACAGTTTCTGGTTAATTTCTATTTGAAGTATTTTGAGGCTGGTAACAAAATTTAGACGAGAATAGGTTTCCAGGTATCAAAAGAAGAAAAGCAGCACAGAGAAAAAAAAGAGGCGGGAGCCTCTATACTATAGACCCGTCCTTGCTCTGTGCTGGAATCATCACAGGAACGGCTCCCATTCGACTTAGATTAGGGGCAGCTACCTTAGCAGGTGGTAGAGTCGGACTCTGAGGAGCGCGTTCAAAGTCTTCGCTTGGTACTTGGTTATACTGAGTCTTGGAATAACCTTCCATGTTGGAAGGAGACATGGAACCAAGGGATGAGTGATTGCTGCCGATGTAGCTTCTGGCAGTGGAGGTGCGGCTCTTGGGAGGAGGCACATCTTCCCTGGAAAGCAAAGTCCCCAGTCCAAGTTAAATAAACAAGTTTCTAAAAACCTACCACTATGTAAGATACACATCATGGATAAGGGTTTTTACATAAGTAGGAAATAAATACAAGTGAGTGTGTGCCACTAAAAAGCAAGCAGAACACAGCATAATGCCAGGAACTGTATATATGGCCCCGATTTGTCATTTTGATTAAACAGTGCATAACTTCCCATATAATGAAATATGATTTTTACATAAATGTATATGCTTTTATAATGCTGGCTTATGAGAAATAAATTTCAAATAGTTTCATCTTCTAGTGTCCGTGGTAAAGATCATCTAGTTACTGTCATAAAATACTTTCTAGTTCATAAGGTACTAATCCTAAAGAGTTCTATATTTCTATCCCCAAAAAAGAGAAGAAAAAAATCTAAATTTTTAGCTATAAAAGTCATCTAAGACTTTAGTTGAAAACCTTGCAGATTTAAATTTGCAACAACTGGAAATGTAGGCCTAAGAATTTTCACACAAAGCACAAACAAAAAACATGTATCTGAGTAACTTATTGATTTTAAAAATGCAAGTGCTCAGACTCTACCCCAGACCCATTGAATGTCAGTTGCCAAGGTGTTAAACTATCTAAGTCACATGTTATTTTAAGTTCTACAATCCAATGTGTAATCCTAGTTAACATCTATTGGTTTGAAATATTTAAGAAAAATAAAATTACACTACCAATAATTCTACAAACTACCATGTCATTTAACACAGTTTTTTTTATTTTAAATCCTCAATATATATTCTGCTCCATTTTTTAAAAACTTCATTCCTGCCAATTTACTGTGAATAGGCAGTCTAGAGATAATCATTTTACAATAGTTTTCAAAATGGGGTACAAGAAAATTTGGGAATGGCATAATGAAGAAAGGTTGGACCCGTGCACTTGAAATTGAAGGTTAATGCTGTGAGGAGCCACAGCTTTTACCCAAGTCTCACAAGAGAATAGCATATGCTTTAAAGGCTTAAGAGAACTAGTGCTAGCCGGGCGTGGTGGCGCACGCTTGTAATCCCAGCATTCAGGAGGCTGAGACCAGAGGATACGGGTTCACGGCCAGCCTCAGCTACTTAGTGAGGCCCTCTACAATTTAGTGAGACCCTGCTTCAAAATAAAGAATAAAAAATAGGGCTGGGGTACGGTGTAGCTCGGAGGTAGAATGCCCCTAAGTTCAATCCCCAGTACCGTAAAAAAAAAAAAAAGAGAGAGAACTAGTGCTGTAGAGACATAACACATTTGGTATACGTCAATTACCTGATATCATGGTGAACTTCCTTTTCGTATTTTTCTTCTCTGCGCTTTTTACGACAGCAAAAGACAATAACACTGATGAGCACGAGAGCAAGTAAAATTCCTATCACAGCACCTGCAATTGTTCCAGCTCTATTCGAAGCTAGAATAAAATGTCAGTAAGAATTAGTCATTAGAAAAGAAAAAAGAAAAAAAAAAAACTACACCTACTGATACTGAAAATAGGATACATGCTGATAGATTGACTTGTTGCATAAATTAACTTCAAGAGATAAATTAGCCATTTGTGTTCCAGCAGAGAAAATCTATGAAAAGAATTTTCTTCTGGACAGTGTATTTCCAGCATAAAAAGGATAAAACCAGACTAAAAGAATTTGACAGCTGGCCATGGTAGTGCACACTTGTAATCCCAGAACTTGGGAGGCTGAAACAGGAGGATCGCAGGTTCCTGGCCAGCCTCAGCTACTTAGTGAGGCCCTCCGCAACTTAGTGAGACCCTATTTCAAAATGAAAAATTAAAAATAGGGCTAGGGGTAGCTCAGAGGTAGAATGCCCCTAAATTCAATCCCCAGTACCGCAAAAAAAAAAAAAAAAGAATTTGACATTGAAAACTATCTTTGTTAGCATATAAGAGTGTTCTAGTTGGGTGCAGTGGTACAGTCTGTAACGTCAGCCACTCAGGAGGCTTAGACAGGAGGATCAAAAGTTCAAGGCCAGAGCCAGTGTGCCCACGCTTATAATCCCAGCATTTGGGAGGCTGAGACTGGATCCGGGTTCACGGCCAGCCTCAGCTACCTAGTGAGGCTATCTACAACTTAGTGAGACCCTGTTTCAAAATAAAGAATAAAAAATAGGGCTGGGGGTGTAGCTCAGAGATAGAATGCCCCTGGGTTCAGTCCCCAGTACCACACACAAAAAAAAGTTCAAGGCCAGGCTGGGCAACTAAGCAAGACCCTGTTTGTAACACAAGGAATGAAAGAATAAATGCTGAAGATGTAGCTCAGTGGAATCACTGGGTTCAATCCCCAGAACTGCCCCCAAAAAGCTCTAATCTACTCAACCTAAAATGGCTAAATGTTATAGAATATTGTATTAGAATGGTTTCCTTTTTTTTTTTTTTTTTGACAACTCTTACCTTCTTCACATCATACAATTATGACAGTTTTATTAATATAATGTGGTATTTTTTTCTCTGTGATAATAACCAAGCCAGAGAGTGTTCTAATCAAAGTCAGCATCCCCATACCCTCAATATACCCCTGCAAACTTTAAAGGAGGCTGTAGAAAGATACTTACGAGGAACAACGTCTAAGCGCAGCAGGCATTGATCAGAGCCCACTCTGTTTCTGACTGTACAGCTGTATGTCCCAGAGTACTCAGAAGTGGCATTTTTTACAGTTATAACAGGTGAAGTCATATCTATGGGAGAGGGAAAGAAAAGCAAACTTTTACTTAATGATTCTGGGATAGAACCCAGAGCCTCACACATGCTAGGCAAGCACTCTACCACTGAGCTACACCCCCAGCCCCTCCCTGGCAAATTCTTATCTACAGTGCGGATTGCTCTCAGTTTTTAATAAAGTTAAACCCTTCCAAGTTTGACAGTCAAGTCAAAAGGAAGACAGACAATGCTGGGTGCAAAACAAAACGTCACAGAGCCAGCCACATGCACATCTCTAGAATACAGTCATGCCCCATGTTCCTACAATGCCGGCAAAAGTAACCCTGGTCCCCAGCCGCAGAGCCTCAGCTCAAGCAAGGGGGGCTGATCCACTGCAAAGCAGCTGCAAACCCATTTTCGGCCACAACTGATTATAAAAATATCTCATTCCACAAAGGCTCTTTCATGCAGCAATTGCAAGACCTGTTTTATCTTTCCAGATAAAAGGAAAACATACAAAAGAAAGTCAGAGGGATCATCCAGTTTGGCCTCTAGTTTGAAAAAAAGAAAGGCAGAGAGAACACATACTGAAGACCGGAGTGAGGGGACAGCGGGAAGGTAGAGCATGGTACTCAGCTTGGACTAATATGTCAATTATAATAGATGGGTAAGAGGTCAGATTCAGCAACCTGTAACTTTCTAGTTCACTGGGACACCAACATGAATCTAGATACAACATTCCAAGTTCAACTCTTGCTAGACCTCAGCCATGAAATAACTTATGATCCTCAGCATTTCCCACCAATTAAAAAAGGAATCTACCAGAGTAAGGAATAGTATTTCTTCATTTCTATGCCACTAAGCTGTGATTATGAAGCACTGAATAATTCCCATGGAAATTTTGATTGTTCTGAATAGAAAAGGGAATTAATACACAACATATGTATACAAATACTACTAAATTTAAGTCCAAACCATTGGCACATGGTACAAATTGATCATCAACAGTACCTGGCAGCCATGACGTGGGCAATTTCTGGGAGTCAGACAATTTTTGCCATTCATACTGCAATGGAAGTGAACCTTCTTTTGGTTCACATTTTAGTTTAAAGTCATTTCCAATTTCTTCTGATCCATCAACGAAACATCTTGTACCTGAAGGCTTAACTAAAAATAGAAAATATGTTACAACTTTATACTAGAAAATAGAATTTATTTTTTTTATAAATATCACTCACACACAACATGGTAAACAACCACTGACTTATCTGTTTGTCCTGGATTCAGAACTGATAAAAGAACAAAATATCACAACAGGTTGTCAACATCAGTTTGCTCAGCTTTATCAAAAACAAAACAAGTAGGAACAAGCTTAAGTAAGCAGCCACTGCATAAGGTTTGCCAGCATGTCTCAGGTGCAGCTCAGTGCCCTCCATCCCATGGGGCACTTATGAAAAAAGGGCAGACAAGGCAGGCTGGCCCACTTGAGACTGGGGGAAGCACGCCCTACCCCCACCCTATTCCTTATCGACTCTTTTCCAAGCTTGAAATGTGGCCCCTAGGAGTATGAGCCATGTCACATCTCTCTAGGTGCCGTTACCTCAACAATCAGGGGACTTACAACCAGTGATGCTGATAATAGGAGCAATTCACTTAGTGGAGCAAGGACATTTAACATTCTATATTTACATTAATTAAAAGCCATCAAGAGAGCAGTGTTATAAAAGGTAAATAACAGGTTATGTTCTAGAGATCTCCCTGGGTAACTAAGTAGAGTAGCTGCTAAAACCATTACCTGCAACTCACCCCAAACCTGAATCAATACTTTGGCATTTCATACCCTTCTGCTGAACATAGTCATTAAGGAAGAACATTTATACAATCAAATCAACACATTAGTCATATGGATTGATCACTCTTAACAAGTGCATGTATATAATAATCACTTGGTACCTCCGGGGGTAGAAGGATTGGTTCCAGGACTTCCTGTGGATACCAAAATACTAAGATGGATGCTCAAGTTCCTTACATAAAATAGCATAGTACTTACATTAACCCCCTCCTGCAGACTTTAAATCATCTCTAGATTACATGTAATACCTAATATAAGGCAAATGCTATGTAGTTGTTATAATGTATTAAGAGAAAAACTACAAGAAAAGTCTGTATAAGTTCCATATACAATTATTTTTTTCAGGTATTTCTGATCCACAGTTGGTTCAATCTGAGGATGTAGAGCTTGCGGATAGAGAGACACCTGCACCTCCATTAAGCACCAATGTAGTCTTCTCCCAAGAAAGTTCCCTCATGTTGGCTTTAGTCAAACTCATTTCCAAATCCTAGCCCCAGGCACCCTGATGAGATTTCTATCACTATAGATTAGTTCTCCTTCTTCTAGGATCATATAAATGAAGAAGAGTTCAGTATGTACTTTTCTGTCTCACTTTTATGGGGGGAGTGAGTACTGGGAATTGAACCCAGGGGCATTCTACCTCTGAGATACACCCACAGTCCTTTTTATTTTTGGTTTTGAAACAGTCTCCCTAGGTTCTGTGAATCTCATTACATTGCTGAGGTTGGCCCCAAACCTATGATCCTCCTGTCTCAGCCTCCCAAGTACTGAGATTACAGGCATGTACTACCATGCCAGGCTGTCTCACTTCTTTTATTCAACACATTTCTGAAGCTGATCCATATTACTATATAGATCACAGTCATTCTATTAGTATAGTATAGATTAGTATACTAATCTGTATTCTATAACAATGAGTAACTATAACAGGTTTACTTTTCCATTCACTTGTTGGTGAACAATGTTTCCAGTTTTGGGGATACTGTTAAAAGCCTAATTAACCAAACTGAACAGGACTAAGTGTGTAATCTGTCAAAAGCAGATCAACCAGGGAACTATGAAGAACCACGGAATGCCACTGACGGGGGATTCTGAAGGATTTTGAGGAGACTCTGAGAAAAGCAGAGGTCAGCTCTCTCAATCAGCTGGATTTTTTTAATATACTTTTATTGGTGCATTATAGTCTCATATCATAATGTAGTTTATGTGATGGTGACATACATGCACACAGCACTTGGTAGGCTTTCCCCGACTCCCTTCCTACTCTCCTCGTTCCCCAATTCAGGATACTAGGATTGGCACTGGTATTCTCACACATGTACTTAATGTCAATGGAAGTGATTCCTTCATTGATTCTCCCTTTCCCGCCTCCACACTCCCCTAGACCACTTCTCTGGCTTCCCTGGAGTTTCTCCTCCACTATCTAAAGTCCCTCTGGTATCCAGATTACTTCCTAGCTTCCACATATGCGAGAAAGCATATGACCCTTCACTTTCTGTGACTGGCTATTCTTAACATAATGTTTTCCAGGTCCATCCATTTCCCTATAAGTGACATAATTTTGTTCTTTATTGGTGAGAATTCCACTGTGTGTGCATTCATAATTTTATCATCCATTCATCTATTGATGGACACCTAGGTTGTCCATAATTTGGCTACTGTGAATCGTGCTGCAGGGGAGTTACCCAGTGGTAGAGCACTTGCCTAGCATGTTCAAGGATCTGTATTCCTTTTTCCCCAATACTGGGGGGGAAAATATTCAATCAGCTGTTTTGGGGGAGAATTGGGAGAAGTGGGGCTTAAGTGTGGAGTGGGTAAAATCAAGAGGTAGGGCCCTCTAGTCATTAACATCCTAGTGAAGGATGGTAGTAGTACCAATAGTAATAGTTAATATTTAACTGCTGCTCTACAACCTTATGAGAAACAATATTTCCTACAAATTCTGTAGCTGGCTTTATCATTTGTCTTCTCAGCCTGATAAATGACAAGACTATATTTTTTTCTTTTTTGGTCTCAACTGATTCTTATTTTTTTCAGTTCGTGGTGGGATTTTATTTTTTCACTATTATCCATAAATGTGAATTGGCTTTAGTTTTTCACTATTGTGAACATCACTACTTGAATACTATTTGTAATAGTGGAATATACTTTTCTTTTTCTTGGCTACTGCTGGGTCATATGGCAGGTGCATGTTGAACTTTATAAGTAACTGCCAAAATGTTTCCCAAAACTGATCAACAGGATTCGTCATACACAGTAAGATATCTTCAAGTAAGGTTGTCAATCATAATCTCATGCTTTCAAAATTTCTTAATACTCCTGGGCTGGAGATGTAGTTCAGTGGTAGAGGATGTTTGCCTAGCCTCAATGGCAGACTGTTTGCCAAGCAAACATGAGATCCTGGATTTAAAAGAAAACAAAATTTCTTAATACTCTTAAATTTAATTTAATGTATCCCCTTTATCTGTTACTACTTGAACTTTTTAATAAGGATCAGTAGACACACTTAACTGCACAATTGATTTTACCAAACATTTTTTTTCCAGGCTGATGGGTTATTCTAGCTCTTCTATTCAATTGGACATTAAATAAGTTTGGCAAATTATTTCATCCTTGTGAGTCTTTGTTAAATGAGTCTTATTTTCCTCCATTTCTTTGAACTATCAATAAATTATTTATTAGAATATACTAGCAACATATGTTAATGCAATACTGTGTACACATACTGATGGCACAGTATTCTAACCCTAACTCTATTTCTTATCCTTTCTAGTGAAAATATCCCTTTCTCATATACCAAAAATTCCCAGTAATGGGCCACTTTACCTAAAGCTGCTGCTTAGGAAATCCCACTGAGTCTGAGATTTCAACATACCCTATTCCAAAAGAACAAGTTTTTATCAACACTGATTTCTGAGTGCCACTTTGAAGTAGCCCAACTGCTTTCCAGTGGAGGAAAAAACAATTTTTTTATATGCCAAACCCTAACCATTCACCACAGGGAGCGTTAACTCTTGTTTCATGACATTTTTGCTGGAACAGAAAAGAGAAACCACAAAGGGAACACAGATAATATCTTATGTGTTTTTTTTGGACAGGGCTTGTAGAATACCTGACCATTGTCCTCAGAACACTTGCCTTCACAGTTGCCAGCATGAATGACGATCCATGACAGATGCAGTCATGGATCCAGTCAGCATGAATGAGGATCCCTTCCAGATGAAGGTGTAAGACCATCACATTGCCCTTGGCCAGGGCCGTCTTATCAGTCTAGTAATGTTACGCTCCACACATGCACTGCATTGTCATCCTTCCATGGTAGTGGCCTACCTTAGTCTACAAGAAATGCATTCTAAATCCCTCTATGAGACACAACATACTTTTTTCATGATTTCATCCTTCCAAAAATGAGTATTATTTCTGCTTACTCAAAAATACCCTAACTTAGCCGGGCGTGGTGGCACACGCTTGTAATCCCAGCATTCGGGAGGCTGAAACCGGAGGATCCGGGTTCGCAGCCAGCCTCAGCTACCTAGTGAGGCACTCCGCAACTTAGTGAGACCCGGTTTCAAAATAAAGAATAAAAAATAGGGCTGGGGGTGTAGCTGGAGGTAGAATGCTCCTGAGTTCAATCCCCAGTACCGCAAAAACCCCCCCTAACTTAACAGGCATAGTGGTGCACACCAATAATCCCAGCAGCTCAGGAGGCTGCAAGTTTGAGGCTAGCCTCAGTAACTTAGCAAGATTCTATTCTCAAAGTAAAAAAAAAAAAAAAAATGGCAAAGGGCTAGGGAAGCAGCTCAATAGTAGAAAGTGCCCCTGGGTTTGGTCCCCAGTACCACAAAAAAATTAAAAACTTAAAAATACTAGGCAAGCCAGGCGTGGTGGCACAAGCTTGTAATCCCAGTACTTGGGAGGCTGAGACGGGAGGATCCAGGTTTGTGGCCAGCCTCAGCTACTTAGTGAGGCCCCCTGCAACTTAGTGAGACCCTATTTCAAAATAAAGAATAAAAAATAGGACTGGGGATGTAGCTCCGAGGTAGAATGCCCCTGGGTTCAATCCCCAGTACTGAAATAAATAAAGTCATGGTTAGATGCTAAAATCAACAAACAAAAGTAAAGAGAATAGGATATCAACAGTCTCACGGTAGATACCTTAAGATATACATACATATGTATATATATGATTACGGAGGGGAAAATAATAACTTTACAGTGGAGGAACTCATCAGATAAAGCATAAACTAAGTGATGAACAATAAGACATGCCATCATGTACCTTTGACATGGCTTGAGGAGATTAAGGAGACAGAAATGCAATGTTGATTTTAGACTTCACCTTAGAACAAAAAGGACAGTAGTGGGAAACTCTAAAATTCAAATTAGTTCTATATTTTATTTAACAGTATTATACCAGGGTTTATTTTTTGATTTTTTGATAACTGCAATATGATTTTGTAAGATGTTAACATTGAGAGAAATTCAATGTGTATATTCCCAGAAAGTCCCTAAGGTTTTGGTAACTTTCTTACAAATTAAAAATTATTTCAAAATTTAAAGATTGTGTGTATATGGAAGGAAGGAGCTCTGCCCTGTACCAATAGCTAGCAAACCGCCAGGACCTATAGGGTCAGAAGTGACTGAATCACTACACAAGCTGTTGCCACAGTGTTCTGGCAGCATAGTCCAGTTTAGTGCACCACACACATCAGAGAGACCATCAGGCATACATGTTGTACTCTTCAAAACAACTCTGGACAAAAAGGTCTCTGTAATAGGACCTTTGAGAGCTCCAGGGAAAGGTGCCAGTGGCATGTGGACACAATATTAACCTTCTATAAATTCCCTTTATCATTGCCTGCACTGGCTTCTTTACTGGGCTATAACTATAGGAACTTTCGGTGTATCTGAAAGCAGTGCAGGCTCTGGCAATGGGGTTAAGCTGTAGCAACATGCCATCCTTCAGGTCCAGTCCACTGAGTCATCTGAGTTCATGGCCACGCAGCACGTAGGGTTCAACAAAAGAACCCGCATTACCCTGTGCCTGCCATGGTGGCAGCTCCTTGAGAATGGATGTACTGGGCGGAGCCACTGCCATGGAGGCAGGTGAGCTCCACTGGACTACCACTTAGTTGGATCACTGGAGAGCATTCCATCTTCACTCTTCCAGGAAAATCCAGATAGGATTTCCAGGCAAAGTTAACAGAGATGCTTCCTTCCAAGTCTTACTTTCAAGAGAAAATAATTCTGGTGTTTTCTCCCAGCAGTGGTCATGATTCATCTGAAAACCTGGAATAAAGAACTACACACTACACATCCTCCCTGGCTCTGTGACAGCCTCACTAGATGAGAGCATTAGTCATCTCTATTTCTCTTCCGTGATCACTTCCTTCTTTCTCCTCACATCCCCAGCTTATCCCCTTTTCCTTTCCCTGTCTGAATTCAAGGCTTACTTGGCTATGGTATTACTCCACAAAGCTAACAAAAGGAGAAGAAGCTGTGTCAGCACTTCCCACTTACCATTCTGAGGAATTAGATGTTGGGCTGGAGGTTTTAATATAAGGGCTACCACTACTGCCAAGTAGTCATGGCTGCCCCAAGTATGCTTGGCCACACTGGGTGCCTAACTCCGATTCCTCTTAGGATACGTGTTGCCTGATGCTGTAATGGTCTCTTCAGCTGGGTCTTGCAAATATCCCAGAACCTGATCCCATAGAATCTAGCAAACCACACAAATACACACACGTGCGTGCATGCGCTAACATGTGTGCCGACAATTCTTCTGAGAATATGTGCAAATCCCATTCCTCCCAATGTACCCTCCCCATCCAAAAGGGGTTGCACAATAAATAATCCTGATAACCAAGTACAATTTGCTTAGTATATCATGACCAGTTACAATTCCATACTCATTACTTTCTAGAGAACACTACTGAAAAAGGTACAATCAGTTATTACCTCATGTATTTCTGGGTCTGGGACAAGAGTTTAGAGCAATTGTTAAAGAAACTTTGACCTGCTTACACATTTATTAAAGGAAGGGCTCCATGTTTACACAATATGGACATAGAAAGCTAGGATTTCCAGTGTTAGCACATTTCTGGTTCCTTGTTCCTTGTTCAGGTTCACTTACTTTCACACCTCAGGAAACACTTTAACCAGAGCCATTTCATCTAGAATGTTTGTTACCAGGACCCCTTGGATGCCCACTCAGGGAAGCTGCCACCAAACCTGCCTTACCAATCAAGTCAACCTCTGAAGTTGTCATTGGGATGAGAGGGGAGAAAAAAAAAATCGCATTCTTGCTCCTAGTATCTGCATGCTCTGATCTTCATTCTTTTGCAAAGAACTGAAGTTCAAAGATTCTGGCCCAGAACACTGAACTACTTACTTCTCTCTATTCTAACCCTACCCAGTTCTGTAAAATTAAAGTGGTAAAATCTGATATGCAAAGACATGTCCTAATTAGTTATTTCCTAGGGTATGCTAAGCAATTTTAGCAATCAACATTTTCATAAAAAAGTGGTTTCCCAAATGAGACATTAGATCACAGAGCGGGGAGATTCACTGCCATAAAATAAAGAATTGGACAACTGTGTTTTTCTACATGGTAGCCACTATAAATTTTGTGTAAAGTCTACCACAATAAGGTTTTAGAATATATTTGTAAGTATATTTATAAACTATATGTATAATATATTTATATCTAGCTATACTTATGTCTATAAGTATAGGATACATTTATAAGTACATTGATGAGCTATAACCTTTCAAAGTTTCTTAATTTGAAGAGATTAAGAATGCTTATGCACATTATCACTATTAGAATCTAGACAAGGGAGCCGGGCGTGGTGGCGCAT
>PVLC010004496.1:32272-44292 GCA_004027655.1 Graphiurus murinus
GTAATCCCAGCATTCGGGAGGCTGAGACCGGAGGATCCGGGTTCGCGGCCAGCCTCAGCTACCTAGTGAGGCACTCCGCAACTTAGTGAGACTCGGTTTCAAAATAAAGAATAAAAAATAGGGCTGGGGGTATAGCTCAGAGGTAGAATGCCTCTGAGTTCAATCCCCAGTACTGCAAAAAAAAAAAAAAAAAAAAAAAGAATCTAGACAAGGATAATAAACTCTGTCTGTCTGTCTGTCTGTCTCTCTTTCTCTCTCATTTTGGTGCTGGGAATTAAGCTCAGGGGCATTCAACATCTGGGCTATCCCTCTAGTCTTTTGTATTTGAAACAGGGTGTCCTACCAAGTTGCTGAGATTGGCCTTGAACCTGCAATTCCCCTGTCTCTGCCTCCCAAATACTGAGATTACAGGTGTGCACATCCATGCCTGGCTACTTATCTCCTTCTTAACTAAAATAAAGTTACAAGATATCCTAGCAACTGTCTAATACCCTCACTTGAAGGATGAAAAACAATGCCAGGGAGGTCAAATAACTCTCTGATGTGTAAAGGCTTACTCCAATTCAACATTCCTTCTACCATACTCCTCTCTCCAACCTACATACTCCAATTATTCAAGAAAACCTCCTTTATTCTTTAACTAATGAGGTAAAACTTAAAGCATATTTAAATAATTTTGAACTTAAGGAGATATAAATAGACCTAATTAAATCTTTGATTCCAAATGGTAGGCTGAGGGCTGAGGAAATGAATAGATTCTATTAAGTCTCAGGGCAAATTCTAAGGACAAAGCGAAAACCTTAGATCTCTTAAGTTCTGACTTAAGGTTTGTATTTATCTGTTTTCTGTTGCTGTAATATCTGAAGCTAGGTAATCTTTAAAAAAAAAAAAAAAAACAGGTTCACTTAGCTCAACTTCTGGAGTTCCAAGAGCATGGTATTAGCATTTACTTGGCTTCTAGTAAGGGCCCCATGGCAGAAGGGAAAGGGTAAAGGAAGTAACCTACTTCATAACAACCCACTTTTTTGAGAACTAATCCACTATCCTGGAAACCACATTAATTCCTTCAGGAGGGTGGAGCCTTTTAATGGTCCACCCACTTCTCAAACACTGTTATGTTGGGGAACTGGGCCGCAGTAAGCACTTTGATGGGTATAAACCATACTCCATCCACAACAGAGTTCTAATTCCGTCCAAAAACCCTTTGCTTATTTTTAAACTCACAAATTTCACAAATAAGTTTAATACTTATTTTCCCTATCCAAAAAAATGCTAGCTTCATGTTTTATGCTATTTGAGGACATTAGAAGGAGTTCAAATGTTTAAAATAACTTACCAAGAACTGTCAGCTGAAATTTCTTATTTGCAACACCAGGAGCTTTTTTCACTTTGCATTGATAGGTGCCAATATCTGATAACTGTAAATTTGTTACATTTATTGACGCATCACCAGATTTGAGATCGTTACTTGTAAAATGTACTCGTCCTTTCAGATCTTGATAGTAGTCATCATAAATTTTGTCTCCAGAATACAGAATGATCTAAAAGCAAACCAAAATAAGGTAGGGGAACAAACAAAACATTTGTCTCATTAAAGCTCTGGATATACACAGTACTGCAGACTCCAACAGAAAAAGAAGAAGACTATTAAGAGGCAACTTGTAACTATCCAAATCACAGAATGAGATCAATGGGATCCCTGTGTATAGTGTCTCTTGCTCCCATTTTAAAGGGGAAAAGCAAGACCAACATTGTTACATAATACAGCCCTACACTAGGAAGAGATTTAGTGAATTAGACAAGGATGCAGATTTGTTCATTCTATTTTTCAACAGCCTCCAAGGCTGCAGTATGTAAATTAAGTGTATAAATCAAGTATATTTTGTCCCCTTCCTGGAAAAAAAAAAGGTTTATCATAATTTATCTGTGGAATCTAACAAAAAAAGATAATTTTTTTTTTTTTGTCTTAGAACGAGAACTCAGTTGGAGGCACTTGAGAGTTCTGGATACTAAGATATACAAATCATAAAATATGCCTCTTAGGGTATGTGTCCCCAGGCTAACAAGCTCTTTCAAAGAATCTTCTGTGACTAAAGCAAAGATCACTTTCTATTCCACTGAGTTTTCTGAGCTACTGTTGATGGTTTTGATGGCAATCACTGAAGGCTAGATTTAGAAAGAAAGTAAAATCTGAGTTAAATTTGGCTTGGAAGAGAACTGTGGTTAGTCATCTAAAACAATCTCTAAAATTAATTTAGAATACTTTATAAATTGTTTTCTCATTCACTAATGAATCCTTTATTCTGGTCATATAAGATCAAGGGTCAAAAGACTGATGCCAAATTCAAGTAATAATCAGGAAAACAACTGCTGTCTATACTCTGAAAATCATTTATCTGAGATGGGCAGTATACCAAAATAAAGTCATCCCCCAAATATCCTTTTTCTAAGTTTATTCTGTAGGCCTCTTGAGTAGAGGGGCCTAGATTCTTATCTGCATTTTCACCTCCACTAACAAACTGACCCCACTCCTAATCCATTTAAGACCTTAAGTGTCTGCAACTGAATGCACTCAATACCAGTTTGCTAAGTAAATACAAACAGCAGTTGAAAGGTTCCACAGGAGACTTACTCTGTAAACTGGAACTACTATTTATTTGTTTGGTCTCGCCACACCCAGTTCACAACAGCTAGGGAGAGCTGCTCCATAAATGAGGCTGCTCTAGCTTCCTTTGTGTTAAACTACTCTCTCATTGGTTGCGAAAGGCCATGAGGTTCAACCTAGCCTACTTTCAAGAGTTCATTCTGCTGCAGACACACTTTAGTAGTCTTTGAAGAAGGGTCTGGCTCACAAGATGTGTTCCTGCTAAGCTATCTTAGTATTTCCCCACGAAAGGGTTATAAATAGTAGTTAAGAAATGGAGAACTAACATTCATCAGACAATTCTAGGTCTACACTGATTCCTCTTTATAACCCTGCAAACTTATAAGCTGACAAAGTACATATAATACCTCACTGACTTCTCATAAGGACCTTGAGATAGTAGGTATATCTGTCCCTATTTTACCCATGAGGAAATACAGGTTTATGGAACATGGGAAGTAGGAAAGGATAGTGCAACAGATTAAAAATAAAAGTACAGGTATGAGAGTCTGAGAGTCCTAGAGAACTGGGTTCAAGTCTAATCTACATCTATTGTCAGCTGTGTGACCCTGAGCATGTTCCTCTAAATCTCTAGGCCTTTTCCCTCCTTTTCATATGTAAAATAATTCTCACTTTGGCTCCAAGAAGAAGCTCATTAGCAAAGTGCTTACTTATTGCTAAGGCCCTGGATTTGAACCCCGGCACCAAACAGAATAAAAAAAAATTTTTTTTTTTTTTTTTTTTTTGCGGTACTGGGGGTAGAACCCAGGGGCATTCTACCTCCGAGCTACACACCCAGCCCTATTTTTTTATTCTTTATTTTGAAACAGGGTCTCACTAAGTTGTGGAGGGCCTCACTAAGCAGCTGAGGCTGACCACGAACCTGCGATCCTCCAGTCTCTGTAATCCCAATGCTTGTAATCCCAAATGCTGGGATTACAAGCATGCGCTACCACACCCAGCTCAAAAAAAATTTTTTTAGGGTATCATTTTAAGTCTTATATAAGCACATACAGTTATGTACCACATAACAATGTTTCAGTCAACCAAGACCACACATATACAATAGGGATCCTGTAAGATTATTTCATAGCCATCTTAAACTAATAATACCCTCTGCAATGGTCACCCAATGGTGAAATCACCTAAGGACACATTTCTCAGAATGTATCCTTGATGTTCAGCAATGAATGACTGAAAAATTAAAGTATATAAAACTCTGCCCAGCAGAGCACATGGTAACTGCTGACTGAAGTGACCACGGAGGGAGTAGGGAAATTTCTCCAGCCCAGGCCTCCAATTCCTAGTCCTTAATCACTGCTAGCTTATTAAATACACCAAAAGAAGGGATTAGCAAACAGAATGCAGCTGAAATTCTACATAAGCATCCTCTTCTGTATCCATCTCTCCCTACCCTTTCTACCTCTTTTTGGTCGTATTTTACTGTCTTTAAGGTTTGAGGCTAGATCATTAACCTAGACATGGACACTCTAGACCAAATGCCCACTTTCACACTTATCTCACAAATCCTACAGACAATGAGGCTGTTCCTCCCACTCAGCTGGAAGGTCTTCTTTCCATTCCCAGACACACGACAGACTCATGGCATTCCGGGTTTCTCAGCCTTTGCATACACCTTGCCACTAGCTTCACTCATCTCAAGCATCTCTGACAGACAGACACACTGAAGACCGTATGCTCCTAGCTTCACCTCGTGATCAGAGCCCTGGGGTCCAGTAGGGTGGGCATTGCACGGGCAAGGGAACTGCAGAACCTCAGTTAGGAGCTGTGCTCAGAGTGCTAGTGCTTGTACCAAGAGAGAAAGGGGAAGTAAGAGTGAGAGAGGGCAGAAAGCTGGTGTCTGGGCTGAGCAGAGAGAATGAGTCAGGATGAATTCATTTTGCACAGGGAGAGAAGGAAGTTCTAGTAGTAGAATCAGGGCAGAGGCATGACACTGGAGGGAGTGGTCCTAGGCACTGACAACTTAGAACAGCATATTAATTATTTCCTTCACACACAAACACATCATGGGCAAACTGACTGAACTTGCCAAAATATTAATTACCTAATTGCACTAATTCAGTCATTAAGTGGAAGAATCTTATTTTCAGATTTTTAATAGCCCCTTCTTTTATATGGAAAGTAATTAAAAATATAATTTCCTTTCTAAAAATATCTATCACTGCATTCCTCCAAAAATCTGAACTTGTTTTCTTCATCCCAGTCTAATATAACTTATTAACATTGATCTTTTAAATTAAATGTTAGATGGAGCTAACATGTAATATTCTAAATAAAGGGAAATACTTAAAAGGCAAAGTGTGACCTGCATTTGGAGGTGAGATTACTGGGCAAGTTTGCTTTTTCAGTGTGTATGTGTGTGTGTGTGTGTGTGTGTGTGTTTTTGGTGGTACCAGGGATTGAACCCAGGGGAATTCCACCTCTGAGCTACACCCCCAGCCCTATTTTCTATTCTTTATTTTGAAACAGGATCCCATTAAGTTGGCTGAGGCTGGCCGCAAACCCACGATCCTCCTGTCTCAGCCTCCCAAGTACTGGGATTATAAGCATGCACCACCATACCCAGCTAGTGTGCTATTTTTGGCTTTCCAGATTTTCAACATTTGGCTCTTACTATTTTGGTTAAAAATATTATAGTAATATTTGTATATTTTTAAACGTATGATTCAATATTTTAGATTGTTTTTACGCTATGAAGACTCATTTGCCTCAAGAAAGGCAGTATACAGAGCTGGGTGTGGTGCCTAGAATTCCTGAGGCACTGGGTTCAATTGAGACAGGAAGATAAATACATCTGCATTACACCTTATGACCTTCTACTGATAACACTGCAAAAATTAAAAATTCAAATCTATCTAGCCATCGGTAAAACAGTTTCCTGCTGACCATATCACACTGCACACTCCTGCCTGGCTCGCATGCCTGCTCCAGACACCTCTCCACTATTCCCTGCCTCATGGCACAGGCTTTCAAATCCAGATTTCCAGAATTTTCACAGGTTCCTCTGCTTTTCTGAAGGCTTCTCTAAGAAATCTAGTGGCCCTGTCTTATTCTACAATCTTTGGTCACTTATTATCCATTTCACTCTATTACATGTGCATCCTCAGTTTCCATGTATGAGTGCTTCCTCACCTAGACCAAGCCTGAGTAGTCAGGGCTTTCTTCCCAGCCCCCTGCACCCCATCTATGCGATGAGCACAGTGATGCACAGACATCCATCCACAGTCCAGCAAGTAGGCACTCATCAGACTCACCACTTGATCCACCTTCTGATTGTCAGCTGGTGATAGCAGCCATTCGATGTCCAGTGGTCCTTGGTCTTCAGGACTAAGGGTAAATTTGCAGGGCAAATATGCAGTCTCTCCTTTGGCTTTTTCAATCATCTGTTCAGGAGTAGTGATACTTAAACTTCTGGTGAAATCTGAAAGGAAGACATATATACACAAGTCTCAGCATCTGCTGTTACTGACACATGACCCTGTAGCCACTCAGGGCAGTAAAAGGATGCAAGGGACACAGAGCTCAAATTCAGCGGTGCCTTTATAAAAATGGAACAATACCATTAATGTAATCTGATTCCATATAATTCCCTTTCAAAGTATTTAGATTACCCAACATCATATAAAATTTAAGTTTCTACTAGTAGAGTAGTTCTCTAACTGAGCAGTATTTAAAACCATATTTACATATTTAGCTAGTCTCTAAAAGGTGTCAGTTGTGTCACACCAAGTCAAGGCTACATCAATCCACATTCACCACACTGCCACGAGCACACTGAGAATTCACCGTCTCCATGAGGCACATGCCAATCAATTTTGACATATTTTCTGCAGAGGCTTCTTTAATTTGAAATTTTTATTAAACTTAATTCTGTAGCTTCTAAATGCTTAAATACTCCAAAGCAACAAATTTTGATGAGGACAATTAAAAAAAAAGTAAACATTGCTGACTGATATATAGTCATTCACTGCATAACTATGTTTTATTTAAAGGCTGACTACATATCTCACCCTGGTCCCATAAGATTATAGTGTAGCTAAAAGTTTCCAATTGCCTAATATTTTTACTGCACCTTTCCTATTTTAGGTATGTTAAGATAAACATTATGCTACAACTGCCTACAGTAGTATTCTGTGCAATGCCATGCTATATAAGTTTGTAGCCTGGGAGTAATAGGCTGTACCATATAGCCTAAGTGTGCAGGGGGATGTCATCCAAATTTGCACAAGTACACTCTGCACAATGACAGTTACCTACAGATCCACTTCTTAGAATGTACCTACAATCATCGAGTAACACATGATTGTGTGTTTTGATTTATGAAACAGTTGGTCTTAACATTATCATTAAGACATTTCTTATTGTTCATCCCTTCCTATTTCCCTTCTGGAAAAGTCACCAATCATATTTATTTTGTTATTTTTAAAACTACATCTTAAAATCTCACAACTTATTCCAAAGTTTGTATTCTATAAGACTTCCATTTAGAGTACAATTAAAGAGAAAATTAATCCTGAATGGCGATACAGAAGCATGTCAAATAAGATATCCTGGGCTCCAAACAAAATTCACACAAACTTTTTTTTTTTTTTTTTTTTTTGTGGTACTGGGGATTGAACTCAGGGACATTCTACCTCCGATCTATACCCCCAGCCCTGTTTTTTATTCTTTATTTTGAAACCGGGTCTCACTAAGTTGCGGAGTGCCTCACTAGGTAGCTGAGGCTGGCCGTGAACCTGGATCCTCCGGTTTCAGCCTCCCGAATGCTGGGATTACAAGCGTGCGCCACCAAGCCCGGCTTCACACAAACTTTCTTACGATGAATTAAAGAGATGTTTTCGTCTATAGCTAAAAAAGAACTCAAAAAGTCTCTTCCTTACTAATAGTCTACTGTTAATAATATTGATATCTCTTACATACATAAAAGGTGGAAATAAACTATAAGCAAAATGCTCCTATTCTTGATCTAAGAGAAAATGACAGACTAATTAATTCACATTTTGTTTTTTTACAAGAAAAGCAATTAAATTCATACCAATTTTCACCTAAAGATAGACCTGTTCAATACTTGTCTTCAAAAAAAAGCTTGAACAAGTCATCAACTTCACTTAAAATACAAATTTTGCCTATAGCAAAATTTTTTTAGCATTTTTTTTTTTACTATTTACGATATGAAAGTATGCACAGCACTAGTGGTCACATATGTGAGTTTTTCTGTGAATAACTAATGTTCTCTTAGGTATAAATTCAATACCTAATGTGATCAGAACTAAAAGTATCAACATTTTCTGTTAAGAAGCATCTCTACCACCTGGACACAATGCCCAACGCTGACATTTGTGGGCCCTGGAAGAAGCCCTAGGCATTAAAACTTTGGTGTGGTACCTGGACCCTATCTCTCTCTTTCCTCATCTTCCCCCCCTCCTCCTGCTTCCACCATAAAAATAATCACATTAGAGCAAAATTAAAGAGTAATTCATCTGAGCACAATGGTGCAAGCCAATAATCCCAGCTATTCAAAAGGCTGAGGCAAGAGGATACCGAGTTCGAGTATAGCCTGGGCAACTTAGCAAAACCCTATCTCAAAATAAAAAGGGCTAGAGGTGGAATTCAGCAATAGAGCATCCCTGGGTTCAATCTTCAGTATGGGGGGGGGGGGGGTGTCCCCTAACTCTCCACAATTGACTATGTTCATACTGTTTTTTCAAATAATAAATGCCAACAAACTAAAATGAAAAATTATTAGTCATGACACAATCTTTCCATTAGCCAAAAAAATAAGCTTAATATTTAGACTATCAGATGTAATAAAATGTTGGTAAAGTTGAAGCTAAAGACTGAAAACTAAAGAAAATCCAGAGCATATTTAGGACCACTTATATTCAGGCACCATTTTAATTTTTTTTTTTATACTGGGGATTGAACCCAGGGGCATTCTACCTCCAAGGTACACCCTCAGCCCATTTTATTTTTTATTTTGAAACAGGGTCTTGCTAGGTTTCTGAGACTCTCACTAAGTTGCCGAGGCTGGCCTTGAACCTGTGATCCTCCTGTCTGACCTGCCCAAGTACTGGAATTACAGGTGTATGCCCCCACTCCTGGCTATCCTAAGCTTTCAATAGCATTTAAGGGCACTCCTTGACTAGATTAAAAACTAACAAACTCTCAGGACCTTCTTGATTAAATCTGAGTCGGCCTTGCTTTGACCAATAGAATACTGCAAATGTGCTGCTGTGCAGTTCCACATCCAGTCCTGTGGAGCCCTCACCACACCCATTCTTGCCTCCTTGGACCTCTGCCACTGTGTCAACAAACCGTGTGGGCAGGACCTGAGGTGTCTGACCAACAGCTCAACTGCTCACCGAGTAGCCACCCAGTTCACCTAGCCACCTAGCCCAATCCAGATCAGCTGTGTACAGCCATGTGATTGAGCCTAGAACTTCAACCTCAGCCTCACCTAACCTGGCAATGCACAGGAGCATGAAACTTTCCTGTTTACCCTCTCAAACTGAGGTTGGTTTGTTACACAGTAAAGATTGATGATTCACCACCCCAACCTACTGATTCAGACCTGACAATGTACTATATCCCCAAGTCCCTCACTCAACGCCATTTCACGTCCATATATTTTATTTAAATTAAATGACCTCATATTTATGTAATTGCAAGTGTTTCTCTTGAATAAATATTTAAAATTCTGACTAGATGCTTTGTATTATTTCTAATAAACCCAGTTTCATTCCCACTTCATTTGCTAAGGCATTCCTCTCCTCTCCGCCTGACAATGATTTTTCTGCCGTTCCTTCTATGAATGCTCACAGTACTCCACAGTATCTATAGTACCTACTTGGTACTTAGCATTGCTACCTTGGATTTTTTTTTTTTTTTTTTTCAGTATTGGGGATTGAACTCAGGGGCATTCTACCTCCAAGCTATACCTCTAGTCCTATTTTTTTATTCTTTATTTTGAAACAGGGTCTCACTAAGTTGTGGAGTGCCTCACTAGGTAGCTGAGGCTGGCCACGAACCCAGATCCTCCAGTCTCAGCCTCTCAAATGCTGGGATTACAAGCATGCGCCACCACGCCCAGCTGGGTTTTTTTCTTTATAAATTGTATAGTGAAATGGACTTTGGTAGCAGCCAGGACTTTGGCATATCTCCTAGATATTGATAAGCTTATCTTCTTCCCATACTACCTTATATTTATAGCACTTTTTAAAGTGCATTTCCCAATTTACTATTAAATCATTAGCTCCATTAGAGCTGGGAGAAATCATGGATACCTCTACTTCTTGATGTGGTTCCCTGAACATAGTAGAAAAGAACTGGTAACTGGATTAAAACTTTGATCAATTTTAGAAATGTTGAAAAAAAAAAGAAAAGGCATCAATCTGCTAAAGGAAATCCTACTATTTCAAGTGTTCCTTTTCAATAGTCACTAGAATTTGCAGCCTGCATTTGTCTGGTTATTAGTAATTTATATACAAAGTAAGATAAGCATGACATAAGTACAATCCAGAATAGAAATTCCATTTTAAAATGAATTAAGAAGCTGGGCGTGGTGGCGCACGCTTGTAATCCCAGCATTCGGGAGGCTGAGACCGGAGGATCCGGGTTCCCGGCCAGCCTCAACTACTTAGTGAGGCCCTCCGCAACTTAGTGAGACTGGGTTTCAAAATAAAGAATGAAAAATAGGGCTGGGGGTATAGCTCGGAGGTAGAACGCTCCTGAGTTCAATCCCCATTACCGCAAAAATAAATAAATAAATAAAATGAATTAAGACATAGCCCAAAAGTATGGAGGAAAAAATATTTAGATGAGAATGGAAAATTGCTGTAAATACCAATTAAAACGTCATGGTCATGATATATTTTAGAGTATTCATTTTGTAGAAGTCAAATAAAATATTAAATGACATCAACTAAACATCTAAATGTGTAAAAAGCTCAAATCATAATTCATGCTCTTAGTACTTAATTCTACAAGAGTCGCCAGAATAAAATACAACTTAGTTTTCATATTATTCTTTCATCTTTTCTTGTTTGATTAAAAAAACTTTTATTTTCAAATACTGCCTTAAAAAAAACCTTCTATGTGTGTTAACCAGTTTTCCCTTGCTATAACAAAATACCCGAGATAATCTGAAAAGAGAAAATAGCCAGGTATGGTGTCGCATGCTTGTAATCCCAGTACTTGGGAGGCTGAAATGGTAGACAGGTTCGTGGATAGACTCAGCAACTTGTGAGGCCCTCAGCAACTTCGTGAGATCCTGTTTCAAAATAAAGAATAAAATAGGGCTAGGGGTATAGCTCAGAGGTAGAATCCCCCTGAGTTCAAACCCTAGTGCTACAAAAAAGGGAAAATATTTATTCTCATGACTTCAGAGATTTTGGACCATGGTTGTTTGGCCCTGATCTTTTGGGCAGAACAGCATGGCAGGGAGTTTAGTGGAGCAAAGCTGCTCACCTCATTTTGGCCAGGAAGTGAAGAGAGGAAGGGGCTGTGTCCTAACATGTTCTTCAAGGGCACACCTCCAACGACATAACTTCCTTCCATTAGGCCCCACCTCCTGTTTCCCCCACCTTCTAATAGCACCAGAGGCTAGGAAACAAACCTTTAACACATGAGACTTTGGGGGACAACCCAGACAAACCATAATGCTAAGAATATACAAACGATCGGTAAAGATAAATACAAAACTGCTAATAGCAATTATTTTTTAGAACTGAGGTTTTAAGAAAGGTAAATGCCCATCTCTGCTCTATTCTAAATTTGTTTTTACTTGTATACAGGTGGCCTTCCATATTTGAGGGTATTACATTCACAGATTTCAACCAACCTTGGATCAAAAATATTTTTTTAAATTGTATCTGAGTCGAGAATGGTGGTGTACACCTATAATCCCAGTGCTTGGGAGGCTAAGACAGGAGGATCACAACTTGGCCAGCCTCAGCAACTTAGTGAGGCCCTCAGCAACTTATTGATACGCCGTTTCAAAATAAAAATAAAGTCGGGCTGGGAGTGTAACTCAGAAGTAGAATACCCCTGGATTTAATCCCCAGTACCAAAAATAAATAAACTGCATCAGTACTGAACATATACATACCATTTTTCTTTTCATTTCTTTATACCCTAAACAATACAGTATAAAAACTATTTGCATTGTATTAGGTTACTATAAGTAACCCAGAGATGATTAAAAGTCTATCAGAGGATGTGCTTTGATTTTATGCAAGGACTACACCATTTTAGAACTTGAGTGTCTGTGGATATGACAATCAGCTAGGGGCCCCTGAAACCAATCTTCCTCAGATACTGAAAGAAAATTATGCTGCTTAAGAAAAGTTGAACAAGC
>PVLC010004496.1:54317-68326 GCA_004027655.1 Graphiurus murinus
GTACTGGGGATTGAACTCAGGGGCATTCTACCTCCGAGCTATACCCCCAGCCCTATTTTTTATTCTTTATTTTGAAACCGAGTCTCACTAAGTTGCGGAGTGCCTCACTAGGTAGCTGAGGCTGGCCGCGAACCCGGATCCTCAGGTCTCAGCCTCCCGAATGCTGGGATTACAAGCGTGCGCCACCACGCCCGGCTCTAGTCCTTCTTTTGCCATCTAAATAATGTATTACTTTCTCCTTAGGTCTCTAATATAGATGCTAATTTCAGCATTCACTAACAAAAAAAATGCAAATAGGGTACTTTGCATTATGGGTAAGGCAGACTAGTTGCCATGGTGAATATTTTCATCACCTTCATAGAATAGTACCACTCCATTTTAGGAACTCTTCCTTTGCCTCCTTATCCATAAAAACCTCAGCTCACTTCTCTTCCTTTTTAATTAACATAAGGCAGAAAAAAGTGACATCCCCCCCCAAAAAAAACAATCAGATGAAATAAATCTTATGAAAATGAGATCTCAGAAAATAATAAAACATGAGACAGCAAAATGAATAATAATATGTCTCCGTATGGAAAATCCTGAAGTCAGTAAACAAAAAGTTACTTACAGTAAGAAAAGTGTCCCTGTTGTGAGCATGTCTAAGTTCATTGCTTCAATTTCTTTTTAACATCCCAAAGAGAATTCAAATTTCTTCAACAATCATTACCAGGGGCCATTCTATCCTGCTTATTCTGCACCTCTCCATAAATGCATTTATTTCCCTTGTGGCCAAGTTAAAAATACGATTTCTGTTCATATGTTTATTTTTTTCTTCCTCCTCCTTAAAATGTAAATGCTCATAACTAGCAAATAAAGACAGCTGGTACAACTCTGTGTATGTGTAACAAATTCTCTGATGAGTATAAGAAATTACATAAGAAACAAGAGCATTCAATTAGCTTACTGGTAACAGGAAATACTATATGATACAAATCACTATTTTAGAGGTAAAATCTAAAAACAATTCCAAAGGCATGTTTTATTTGACAAAGCTGTTTTGATGGCACATCATACTCCTGCTTTTATTTTTTTTTTTGGGGGGGGGGGTAAATGTTCTAGGACTAAATATAACAGAACTAAGCTCCAAGTTCTAGACCTATGCTGAACAATACTGCAGCTGCCAGCCACTGGAAAGGTGGAAAATACAAACTAAAATGAGCTGTAGGTAACACAGACCAGATTTCAAGCACAGTATGGAAAAACTTAATATTTCAGTGTTTTAAAGTTAACTACATTATGGAAATATGTGTGTTTTGTATAAACTGGGTTAAACAAAAATATTTTCAAATTAATTTCACCTTTTCCTTTTGGCATTTTAATATGATCACTAGAATGTGGCTTGCATTATATTTCTATGGGACAGCACTGCTTCACACTACTTCTGCAACATGCTGGCCTCAGACCTTGGCTTTAGGACCTGACCCCTATCAATGAGAATTTTAATATGTCCTTTCTATCCCAAGGTAAGAGACCATGGCTTCAAATGAAATGTGTGAAAATGTGTTTGAGAAGTAAGGTATGAGCCGGGCGTGGTGGTGCATGCTTGTAATCCCAGGATTCGGGAGGCTGAGACCAGAGGATCTGGGTTCGCAGCCAGCCTCAGCTACCTAGTGAGGCACTCTGCAACTTAGTGAGACTCGGTTTCAAAATAAAGAATAAAAAATAGGCCGGGTGTGGTGGCGCACACTTGTAATCCCAGCATTTGGGAGGCTGAGATGGGAGGATCCGGGTTCGCGGCCAGCCTCAGCTACCTAGTGAGGCACTCCGCAACTTAGGGAGACTCTGTTTCAAAATAAAGAATAAAACATAGGGCTGGGGGTATAGCTCGGAGGTAGAATGCTCCTGAGTTCAACCCCCAGTACCGCAAAAAAAAAAAAAAAAAAAAAAAAAAAAAAAAAAAAAAAAGAATAAAAAATAGGGCTGAGGGTATATCTCGGAGGTAGAATGCCCCTGAGTTCAATCCCCAGTACCGCAAAAAAAAGAAAAAAGAAGTAAGGTATGTTCACTTCTCTAGCCCAGCTTGAATAGTTATTCTAGAAGTATGGGACCTGACATTGTACAAAACTGGTCTATTAGAAGCTGGGCGTGGTGGCGCACACTTGTAATCCCAGCATTCGGGAGGCTGAGACCAGAGGATCCGGGTTCGCGGCCAGCCTCAGCTACCTAGTGAGGCACTCCACAACTTAGTGAGATTCAGTTTCAAAAAATAAAGAATAAAAAATAGGGCTGGGAGTGTAGCTCGGAGGTAGAATGCCCCTGAGTTCAATCCCCAATACCGCAAAATAAATAAATAAATAATAAAGAAAAAGAAAAAAAAAAGGCTGGGGTTGTAACTCAGAAGTAGAATGCCTCTAGGTTCAATCTCCACAAAAAAAAAAAAAAAAAAAAGGTCTATCAGAGAAACCACTCATGGATACCACGGGGTATTCAAGAGTTCAAGACAACTCTTCACTGGTAAAGACTGAGGAAGGTTAGTGATGGTTGCTCTAAAGAGTTAATAAAGGTAAGGCTCAGGGAATCTGGTAGAGTATCTAGGTGTCCCTTAGGATTCCTTGAGAGAACATCATAGCCAAACCATCCTTCTTTGGATAAACTTGTAAAACCAGAAGATGTAAAAGTAACCACAACACGTTATATTGTTTCTTCATGACTTCTAAACATACTTCTGAGCCTGGCATAGTGGTGCACGTTTGGAATCCTAGTACTTGGGAGGCTGAGACCAGAGGATCCGGGTTCCTGGCCAGCCTCAGCTACTTAGTGAGGCCTTCCAAAACTTAGTGAGACCTGGTTTCAAAAAAAAGAATAAAAATAGGACTAGGGTGTAGCTCAGAGGTAGAATGCCTCTGAGTTCAATCCCCAGTACCACAAAAAAAACCCCAAAAAAACAAAAACAAAAAAACTTCTGTTACTCAGAAGTAAATTAAATGAAAATCACTCTCACTCCAGCTTGTTAATTATCTTTGAAAGGATGAAAACAATTTAAATGTTTCCAAAGAAACCGGCATTTTCTCAATACAAACTTATTAGCTAATTTAACTTAATCCTTTTTCTTACCAAATACCAAAGGCAACTTGAACTATGCCACTCTCTTTTCCTACCTTCCCTTTGTCAACAACAGGAAACAGTCTTTTCTTCCACAAGCACTCTGTCAATTAACATAAAATGCAAATAGGGCTCAAGTCAAGAATTTTAAGACTTAAACAGCCTAATTCTTTAGTCTAAATCAGAATTGATTTCCCACTTTCCTGTAGCCTTTCTCTCACCTAAGAAAGGCTACAGAAAAGTGGGAAAGCCCAGAAGAAATAAAATATTACCAGGTTATCCTCATCAAAATCCTAATTCTACCGTCATGTTGCCACTGACTACAGAAACATCTTTAACTTTTGAAAGATTTACAAAGAAATAGGAAGAATAGAGCTCTAAGAGCCAGGCCCAGTGCCTTCCACCTGTAATCTCAGGACTGGGAGGGCTGAGACAGGAGGATCACAGGTTCAAGGCCAGTACCCTGTAACTTAGTGAGACCCTGTTTCAAAATAAAGAAAATAAAAAGGGCTGGGAGTGTGGCCTGGAAGTAGACCTCCCCTAGGTTCAATCCCAGTACCACACAGACACACACATAGAAGAGAAAGGGAGCCCCAGGATGCCTCCAAAGCAAGCCATGAGCTCTGTTACAACTTCCTGAGTGGGTCACTTCACCATGCCAAGGTGACTTCCTTCCATACTTGTGGAACCATACCCTGTCACTTGTTCATTTCAGCACCCCTCAAGAAATTAAGTAGAAAAAGCAGGAAACCAAAGCTGGAAAAGGTTACACCTGTTGACTCTCCACTTCCACATTCTATAGAAACCATCTAAATAAAAAACCCATCTAACAACTATTGCTCTAGATTATGAAATTTGTTTTCTTTAGAAATACAAGTTAGATGAAAGTAAGATAAAGCTCTAAGGCCATTTTATCCCTATTTATTCAATGAACTCACTGTGCCATAGCAGGGGATAAGTAAAGAGTCTCTGCCCTCATGAAATGCAGGAAGCAACTACAATAAAGGCATGCTACAGTAATGGGATACACTGGAGCACAGGGAAACTCCATCAGAGGCCAACTCTGAAGATGTTCCAGCAACTTTAAGAGACATTGGTATAACCTGGATTACAGGTAGTGGCTGGAGGGGCACAAGTGTCTTAAAAACTGGATGTGAGCAGATACAACTATGAGATTCAAGTCAAAAACCCCTACATTTTTCTGCCTGGACATTATGGTGACTGAAAATGCCCTTTAGGGTGAGAAGGAACCGGGTGTAAACAGGTTCTGATGTAGATGCCTGTGGGAGGGCTAAGCTGAGATGTCAGATGGGCCATCTGATATTCCAATAGCTCGGAACAGAGCTATCAGCACAGAAAGGGCAACTGAAACCCCAAACTGAGGAATCTCGGCATTGACACAGAGAAAACCGAACACACAAAGAAAATGAATGGCTCAAGGATGGAAAACGACTGTTGAGTAGACTTCCTCATGCTGAGAGGTTTAAGGGGCTGAAGGTGTGATGTGTCCACTGGTAAGAGCAGTCTATGGCAACAGCAGTTTCACAGGGTTAGAGGGGGGTGAAAATCAGATTTCAATGGATGAAAGAAGCAGTGACATGAAGGGAAATAATGAGTTAGTAAATGCAGGCAATTCCTTCAAGAAATCTGGGGAAGACAGGAGAGAGCAGTGTTGGAGGTCTACAGGTTGAAGGGATATGAGGGAAAAATAAGCTGAAAATTGATGGAATCCAGATATAAGAGAGAAGATAGTAGAATGTCATCCTAGAGAAGCAAATAGGTTCAGGAACTAATCCAAAGGAGGAACACAGTGTGCAAGGCTCTAGGTCTGGGTGGAGGAAAGCTGAGAGCCCTTATCTACTGGCTTCTCCCTTTTCCCCTGGGGTAGACTATTGCCCTCTGGCATTAAGGCCTAAGGGCCAAACCACATGCAAGAGCAAAGTACAGTTCTCTCTCTCCACTAACCCAATGCCCGCAAGACCTATAAAGATCCAGCCTTACACTCCCACTACAGAAACTGTCCTCCCTGGGCAATGGAGAACTTCTGGAATTTCCCAACAGTCTCCTGATGGTAAGGACTGGCCTCACTTCTCCATCAGTCTCTAAGTCACCCTCGCTCTGTGGATCTCCTACATTCTCTATCACCTCTTCTTGCTTCTACATTCCCTATCTTCTACTTTACCTCACGTATCACTTTCTCTTCTAGTTCTACCCGCATGTCCTGGTTAGCTACACACAGCTGATATCAGCAGTGATTTCTCAATTCTGTGTTGTCAATCTTTGCCTCTCTCCTGAGGCCTAGTCCCTTTTAAAATCTTTCTATCGAATATGTATGTATGTATGTATGTATGTATGTATATGTTTATGCGCATAGATGTTTATTTCCAGTCTTCTCAGGCACCTCAAATACTATCCATCCAAACTTAAGTTCACTGTCTCCTCCCTAAGACATTCCTTTATTTATTGCCCCTATATAATGACATCACCATACAGTCAAGTCGGAAATCTTAATGCTTCTCTCCAGGTTTTTTCTGGCCACTTATTCAAACAACCACACAAGTTCCACTTTCTCAGAAAAGCTTTCAAAAAGAAAAAAAAAAAAGAGCCCGGTTGAGAGGCTGAGACAGGAGGATTGCAAGTTCACATCCAGACTCAGCAACTTGTGAGGCCCTATTTCAAAATGAGGACTAAAATAGGGCTGCGGGTATAGCTCGGAGGTAGAATGACCCAGGGTTCAATCCCCAGTACCCCCCCCCACACACACACACATACACATAGGCCAGCACTGCTCTGCTATGTTCCTACAGAGACTGCTTATATCCTGGGCATCCCAGATGGATTCCTGGGTTAGATCTAGTGGTTCTACCTGCCTCTGGATCTGCTCCTTAAAGAGAGTATAAATCTTAGTGTGTAATCTCACTTCTTAAATACCACCAGCAGCTTCTCAATGCCATAGAATGGGGGACACAACCTGACAGACCAATCACCTTCAATGAAACTCTTGGCATACATAGCCTTTAGATCTCTGCCCATGTGTACTGAAGTCAGAAGTGACATCATGTGAACACTGTGCAAATAAAAAAACCTCAGACCCCACCCCAGGCATCCTTATTAGAGTGACTCAGATACACACTAGAAGTCTGAGCAGTGGTGATTAGAAGCTTTACATACAGTGAACTTCTCAACTCCTAAGACACATCATACCCTTCAGATCTCCATGTCTGCAAAAATGTACCATCTACTAGGAAAGTTCTACCATACCTTTTGCAACTTGTAATGTCATATACTATTGCAGGGATAGCTAGCACCAGGGATAGTAGCTCATAGGCCATAAATATCTAAATGACTGAATCATCATCCAACTAGCAGATGAGTGCATTTGGGAACCTGGAGAGTCTGAGGTACTCAAGTGGAAGCTGACTGTTGGGCTGCTGGAAATAGTAGCCCACAACCCAAAGACGACATCTAAGCTAGAAATATTCTTCCTTTAGCAGCAACTACTTGGAGGTTACAGAGATGGATAGATGAGGTCACCCAGGTTTAAGACGGAGATTAAGAAGAGGGCTATAGGCCAAACCATGGGGAAGTTAACATTTAAAGGACTATTATAGAAGCAGAGAAGGGCAGGTCAATGAGGTTGGAAACCAAAATAGGTGTCAAGAAGCTCCAAAAAGATAAGCCCATTCAGTACAAGAGTTATCATTAAAAGAAGCAGGGGAGTAAAACAGTAATAAGGTCAAATATAAAGCACTGCAGAATGATTATATCGAGCTAATTAACATGCATTATCTCATACTTTTTTTTTTTATGGCAAAGACACTTAAAACCTACTTTCAGAATTTTCAAGAATACAACATATAACTATAATCAGCATGTTGAACAACAGATCCCTTAAACTTACTCCTCCCATTTCAATGAAATATTTTACCCTTTGACAACATCTTCCTGAACCCCTCCAATGTATCCCCATTCTTGACACATAAAGCAACTGAGGCACACATAGAGGAGAGTGACTTGGCCAGCATCAAATGGCTAACAAAGTGTTTGGGAAACCAGACCTTTTTTTAGTTCCATTCATATTTAGCAGCCCATTATTTTAACAAACTTTTAGCAATGCTGATGCTTCAGGGGCATGACCCACATTAGTCTCCAACGCCAGTCTAAACTCTGAAGACTCTTAGGGTCCTCAGGGCACCTCAAAGTATTCAAGTAAGATCATGAAATTAAAAAGCCAATAAAATCCTTCAAGCCAACAGCGGGTTCTTAATAAATGACAGGTGACCAGTGGCAGAAATTGGGGTGTCAATTAGAGGTAATCAAAGAGGAAAAGGTGCCAGTTTCAGAGGCATAATAGCACAGTGATAAGAGCACAGACTGGAGAACAAATTTGCAACCTTGACAAGTGAAGTTACATAACTACTCCATACCTCAGTTTCTCTACTTGCAAAACAAGAACAACTATAATAAATACTCTCAAGGTTTGCTTGATAAATTAAATGTATGTAAAGCCCTTAGAAAAGTGCCTGGCATTTAATAATTGCTCACTTGAGGGTTTAACATTACCATTATTAAAACTGAAAAAAAAATGAAGCACATGACAGAAATATAGCAATTTTAGAGATGTCCTTGCAAACACCATCTATTAAAGTTGTTAAAAATAAAAAAAAAACATATTATCACTAAGAAAAAAACTACTGCTACTGCCACCATGCTACTAACAGTATGACTTGCTACTAAATAGGCAATAAAAAGGCATCAGAAAGAGTCCGAACAACCAGAGTATACCAAAAAGCTCTTTAAGAACCCGTAGAGACAAATCTAGAGAGACAGCAGTCATTATAACACTGTAATTTTTAGTATGCAGGTCTTGTTTTGCCAATGCAGAATTAAATCATGTTAGCCGGGCGTGGTGGCACACACTTGTAATCCTAGTACTTAGGAGGCTGAGACAGGAGGATTGCAGGTTGGAGGATAGCCTCAGCAATTGAGTGAGGCTCCCAGCAACCTAATGAGACCCTGTTTCCAAATAAGAAATAAAATCAGTCTAGGGATGTATCTCAGAGGTAGAATGCCTCTGGGTTTAATTCCCAGTAACACACACATACACACACACACACACACACACACACACACACAATTAAATCATGTTAACACTGAACTTGAGCAATGCCTATATAAAAGGGTCAGAACATCTAAAGAAACCCTAAAAATTATAATCAATTACAGTTTCAGAGTTGTTTCTTAAGCAGAAGAATTGGGGACAAAGTAGTTGTCTTGTTTGGCTGGAGACATTAGTTGTTTAATGTATGTCCATCGTACCCTAATACACACTTTATGAGCAGGATGACTACATTTGTATTAAAATATCCAAAATCAGGATTGTGTCTATGCAAGTGAGGCATTCCAGAAAACAAAATTAAATCTAATTATCTGAAGATTCCTTCCCCCCCCTCCAAAAAAAAAATCCTTCTACATAGTTTATGCTCTTTCCCTTTTCTCCTTCAGATGTGGTCTCCAATGTTTTTTCTTGGAGAACACAAACCTTGGGTTCTCAACTTCAACTTCAGTGTAGGCCTCGACAAAACAAAGGTGGGAATGTAAACTGGTTATGTGATCCTTTATCTTTTCCAGAAGATGTACTTTCAAAATTTCAGCCAAGCATAAATGGTTAAGTATCCAAGAAAAAGGTGGAGGTGGTGCTATAGCCTCAGATCGAAGATTAGACTTGTTAATAGAATGTTGATCCCATGAGTAATGCTCACAGCTGTGGCATCCAACAATGGAATTAACATTTCAACAGGAAGCAGAGAGCCATCCCAACAGACAGGGCCACCCGATCCTGCTGCTGAGCACTCAACAAAAAAGAAAGAAAAAAATCCTTCCGTAGGCTACATGAAGTGTGCTTCCTAGAATCCCACCTAAGGATTAATTTTAAAATGAATCATTCGGTTGTAAAATGCTGCAAGTGCTTAGTCTGACAAGATCAGTGGGTTAAAACACTTACATGTAAACAGATCCGTTTTCTTGTCAAAATATTTATGTCATCTAATGGTCCACGCATATTTTAAATGCCTTTTTTTCCCTCCCAGAAAAAAATGTGCAACTGAAAAATAGGCTTATGAATGTCTTAAGAATTGCCCTGTACACGATATCAGGTCTGATCTTTAAAATGAACCCAGTCATTACAAACTCAAACTGAGGCTTACTGAATTCTCCCTTGCACTTTGCCCCGGGACCGCAAAAATCAATACTGCATTTTTGCAGTAGGAATCTGCTTTTGATTTCCCACGGTCTACTTCATGATTTCTTCCTCAGGTCCGGGCTAGCCTCTTCTATGAGACTAAGAATTTCCAGGCTGGTGTTCGTTCAGCACCTCTTTCCTAGAGGTAGCCTGGACCATGCCGAGGCACACGGAACAGCTCAGTGTCCATTGAATAATGGCGTTTGTAATTCAGTCTCCCCGCTTGGACGACTCGACACCTTGAAAACTCGCCGCCCAAGGCTGAGAAATCGGGTAACGCTGGACCCGCACCGCACCAAGGTTTATACGGGTATAGACAAGGGCAAATAATGCAAAGGTGTACCGGGGGCAAAGCATGCTCCGGGAGACCTAGGAGGCGCGCCCCGCTCATCGCGCCCGGAGCCCCCGCACCGCCACCGCCCATCAGCCGCCGGGTCCCCGGCTGTGCCCACGCCTGCAGACACCTCAGTCCCTTACTCCGATCCCTCCGAGGCCGTCCACCCTCCCGGCTGCCCTGAAAATCTCCCGGTGCAATTGTGCCCACCCGCCGCCACTCCCGCAGCGCCCCCAAATCGCGCCCGCCCCCTCCCCCACACCCCATTGTTCCCGGGTGGCCGCCGGCAGCTAGCGCCCCGGGTTGGGGACCGATCGGCGCCCACTCACCCGCAACTCCGCACAGGAGCACGAAGCGCAGCAGAAGCGCCATGGTGCGGCCCGGCCGGGGCGGCGGCTGCAGGTACGCTGCTCGGGCTCGGGCTCCGTTCTCCCCGCGCCTCGCGCGCTCCCGACTGGCTCGCGGCGGCGCCCGCACCTCTGCACCCCCGCCCTGCTCCCGCCCCCGCTCGGCAGGTGAACTCGCGTCACTTCCGGCCGCAGCGCCCGGCGCGTGGGGTTGCCATGGCAACCGTGTGCCTCGCGTTGCCGCCCCTGGGGGGGAAACCCTCAGGTCCTATACTCTAGGCGGCCGTCGCGCCCTTGCCCGAAATCGGCAGGTTGCCGCCTCGTAGTTCCCCAAAGGTAACCCGGAGTCCCAGCTTTCATCAGTTCAGTTAAATCCGTGTTTGTGCACTCAGATCGCGCCCGCGAGTCTGCAGTCACGCCCTCTCTCCCCGCGCGGTGCTGCACAATGCTCGCCCGCCTCTTCCCCAGACCTGAGGATCTAAAGCCGTCGGCCGGCGGGCACCCACTCGACTCGACCCCAGCGTAGTAAGGAGTGCTGGCCTCCAGCCTTCCGCCCCAACTTCTGCGATTTGCTGCAGGAAAGCGGGCTGGGCGGCCCCAAGCATTAGTTGTCTTCTCTTTGAGAAGGATGGGCTGATGTAGAAGGCGTGTTGAAAGGCTTTTCTCCTCCAGTAATAACTGAACCTGTAAACTGCGGCTAAGGATTTGGGAAATATTCAGTTTCCTCCTCATTTTAGGTCATTCTAGCTCTGGACGAGGAGCACTAGGGAGCTTTTAAAGCTAGGCTAGACGGAGGTGGTTAAAGTCATTAGGTAGGGTAAGGTCTGGAAGCTCCAGGTTAGGGATGGTCGAAGTCTCCTCTACCCTGCAGTGTGGCCTCCGCCTCCTGATGTCCTCCACACTGGTTCTGGTGTCATTTTGCTGCTTGTTCCTGATTGCTCTTCCCAGATAACGTTTATTTATAACTGCAGACAGACTGGGTTGCACAACCATTCTATATCAGGAGTGAAGTTAGAAAAAAGAAACAGTGTTGAGCAATGGGTACGAGCCCCTAGAGGTTGGCAAGCTATTTAGAAGTGGCACCTATCTTGGAGAATTGAAAAAAAAAATTAGATGAGATAATGCATAAAAAATGAGCGTGCCCTGCCTGGCATGCAGTAGTACTCAGTAAGTGGAAACTAATGAAAATAATGTTGGAAAATTCTTCATATTTATTGAACCAGAAAGCAGAAAGGGCAGAGAAAATAAATTAGTTATCAGGAAGACTAGAATTGCCCAACAGCTATTCATCCCAATGAGTTGCAATCCTGTGTACTCATTATGTGAAAGCCAGCAGAGGTGGCGCCGGCTGGAATCCCAGTACTTGGGAGGATGAGACTGGAGGATCACAGGTTCATTACCAGCCTCAGCAATTTATCAAGACTCTCAGCAACCTAAGAAGACCCTATTTCAAAACATAAAATTTAAAAAGGTCAGGAGATACAGCTCAGAGGTAAAATGTCTCTAGGTTCAATCCCAACACCCCACACACACACACAATGTCTGAGTCTCACACTAGTGAATTTAACTTGATATCACTGGAATCCTGGCTTATCCTAAAAGGTGTCCAAGTGTAAATGTAAGACAACATGAATAATGGCTAGGGGCTTTCTGTTAATTGAGGAAATAGGAATTCTACTGGATTTATCAGAGATATATATATTATCTATATATATAACATAATATGTTAATACATAAAATATATAATAATATATGTAATATATTATCTATCTATATAGTAATATATATTATTTGAAATTTAAATTTTTATTAATCACATAGTATAACCAAGATCTGGAATGTCACAGAAGGCTACTACATGGAAGGCTAGGGTCCCAGCGTGGGGTACTATCTGGAGGTGTGACAACTTTAGTAAATTAGACCCTGTAGGTCACTGAGGGGCTTTGAAGGTATATCTAGTACTCAGCCATTGTCCCCACTCTCTGCCCCTTCTCTCTGTTTCCCAGCCCCTTCTCTCTGTTTCCCAGCCCACAGGAGGGAGCAGCGATGTCTTGCCTCACCACCAGCCCAAAAGTGATGGGGGCCAAGTGACCTGGACTGAAGACGCTGAACTCATGAGCCAAAATAACCTTTTCATCTTTTGGGTTTTTCTTTGTTTTTTCCTCCGGTTGTGGTGGTAGGTAGTACTGGGGGTTCAACCCAGGGACATTCAACCTCTGAGCTACACCCTCAGCCCTATTTTATTTTATTTTTTTTTTAAATTTTGAAACAGGGTATCACTAAGTTGGGGAGGGCCTTGCTAAGTTGTGGAGGCTGGCTGGCAAAAATGCAATCCTCCTACCTCAGTCTCCGAAGTACTAGGATTACAAGCATGGACCACCACACCCAGCTATATATATCTTTTGAGAATATAAGTGTATGGGGGGGGGTGGTTAACTGGGGATCAAACCCAGAAACATTCTGCTTCTGAGCTATACCCAGCCCTTTTTAATGTTTTTGAAACAGCATCTCAATAGATTGCTGAGGATTGCTAAATTGCTGAAGCTGATTTCAAATCTGTGATCCTCCAGTCTCAGCCTCCCAAGTACTGGGATCATAGAATGTGTGCCACTACGCACATTTTTTTTTTTTTTTTCAGTACTGGGGATTGAACTCAGGGGCATTCTACCTCCAAGCTATACCGCCAGCCCTATTTCTTATTCTTTATTTTGAAACAGGGTCTCACTAAGTTGCGGAGGGCCTCACTAGGTAGCTGAGGCTGGCCTTGAACCCAGATCCTCCAGTCTCAACCTCCCAAATGCTGGGATTACAAGCATGCACCACCACGCCCGGCCAACAAGAATATATTTTTAAAATGTAAACTTTATAAACTGAAGGTTTTTGCTTCTTTAGATTACTGAATACAAATTTTTAAAGGTGTATCATTCTGAGATATAAGTAATCATAATAGGAGCAGTTTGTCCTATTTAGGAACTCATTTAAAAGGTTATATGCAGTTGTCATTAGACTTTAGATTGTGACTAATATTTCATATAAATAGTAGCTAAAAATACGCAGTTGGGTGAAACCTATTAATGGCACCTGAAAATGGCTTTATGACTTTTGTCAGCTTGGAAATGATGTCTCCTGGAAGCGGTAACAAGATAATCTCATTAATTCTGGAACATTCATGCTGGTTATAATTTTGTGTACTCCATCCACTCTAGCAGATAGTGCACAACCATTAACTGAATTGTCCTATCTTAGTAAAGCACCAAGCACTCCATATTGTATAGCCTCTAAACCAACAGAAAGGTGATTCCTGGCTAAGCAAGAAGGTGGTATGGTAATTAGAGACATAAGTAACACTGTGGTTAATAAAGTATGCATCCTTACGCACAAATCTCAGCAGTAATATATCTGTCAACACGCCCACAGGTGATTAAAATTCTCCAAGCACATTCAAAGGTTAACTTATACTTAAGGATTAAAGGATTTTCACCTCTCCCCAGCCTAGAGTATAAAGGCAGATGAGGTCAGAAACCCTGATATAACACTGCCGATTTCTCTATTTTCTGGAAAATGATAATACTGTTCTTAATGAGGAAAGAAGGTTTCTGACTAACATGTTGTATTTACATTCCTGGGAACATTAGTTTGATGAGCTAGTCCGTCCAAAAGCTATGTATTTACCACAAGCATGAATTTATAAATACATACCATTTAGCCGGGCATGGTGGCACATGCTTGTAATTCCAGTACTTGGGAGGCTGAGACAGGAGGATAGCAGGTTTGCGGACAGGCTCAGCTACTTAGTGAGGCCCTCTGCAACTTAGTAAGACCCTGTTTCAAAATAAAGAATAAAAAATAGGGCTGGGAGCTGGGCTTGGTGGCACACACTCATAATCCCAGCATTTGGGAGGCTCAGACCAGTGGATCCGGGTTCGTGGCCAGCCTCAGCTACCTAGTGAGGCACTCCGCAACTTAGACCCTGTTTCAAAATAAAGATTTAAAAATAAGGCTA
>PVLC010004496.1:68426-84954 GCA_004027655.1 Graphiurus murinus
GCGCACGCTTGTAATCCCAGCATTCGGGAGGCTGAGACCAGAGGATCCGGGTTCGCGGCCAGCCTCAGCTACCTAGTGAGGCACTCCGCAACTTAGTGAGACTCGGTTTCAAAATAAAGAATAAAAAATAGGGCTGGGGGTATAGCTCGGAGGTAGAATGCCCCTGAGTTCAATCCCCAGTACCGCAAAAAAAAAAAATAAAAATAAGGCTAGGGGAATAGCAGGTAGAATGCCCCTGAGTTTAATCCCCAGTACCGCCCCCCCCCAAAAAAGGGGCTGGTAGTATAGCTCAGAGAATGCCCCCTGGGTTCAATCCTCATTACCTCAAAAATAAAATAAAATAAACATACAATTTTAGTTTTATACCATGTATAATAATTATAAAATAGCCCTAATCGATTTCTAAAACTGGAGATTCCAATATTAATACATAAAAGTGATATACAGAACAAAATCGAGGATTTATTTAACGGCCTTTAAAATATTCTTATTAAAAAATAATGTTTCTTAAGCTGGGTGTGGTGGCACGCGTTTGTAATCCCAGTACTTGGGAGGCTGAGACAGGAGGATTGCGAGTTCATGGCTCCCCTCAGCTACTTAGTGAGTTCCTCCAAAATTTAGTGAGACCCTATTTCAAAATAAAGAATAAAAAATAGGGCCAGGGGTGTAACTTGGAGGTAGAATTCCCCTGGGTTCAACCCCTAGTAGTGAAATAATAATAATAATAATAATAATAATTCTTCCAATTACTTTCTTCTTTGTTTTGTTTCTGTCATTTCATACTAGTTTCCTCCAAATTCTGATAATTCATGGCTTTCTGTTCAACAGTTAAAGTAGGGTGGGTAGAAAAAAAGAAAGCATACTAGAAGTTCACTTGGGTTCGTAGGCAATACTTTCTATTGTCACCTTAGACTAGGCCACTTTGGGAGGGACTCCAAATTAATTACTTTTAGACCACTAATCTCCAATCCTCAGCACTTACATGTAAACACAGGTGCCTAATGTTCTAGAAAGATGGCTGGGAAAGGACTTGGAGCATCAATTTAAGTAGCTGTATATAAGCTTTCATTTAATTCCTCTCTATTCAATTTGGTATCCCCCACCTCCAGCTTGATGTCCTCTGGTCCAAAGACCCTTTTTTTTTTCTCTTTCTTTCTCTCTTCCTTTGTTTTTCTTTTGTGGTATTGAAGATTGAGCCCAGTTCCTTGCCCATGCTAGGCAAGAACCCTGCCACTGAACCCTATCTCCAGTCCCTAAGATCCTCCTTTTTCTCACTCAATAGAATAAAGTTCCCCTGTCTTATGATAAGAGTGCACAAGGGGTAGAGATGGAATCTTTGTGTTTAACTTCTTTTTCAGTTAGCTGTGCACCAATCCCCGTTTTTAGCCCCATCTCAGCCCACCCTCAGATATCCCGATTCTACCAAATCTTGGTACTTGGAATGTTCACTTTGACCACTGCTGCTTTAGAATCAGCTTTCTTGAATGTGTTCAGTCCAGTAAACTCTCATCTATTTGCTTTCCCCCAAATCTTGATATAATCTTTTGTTCTGGTGTCTAAAAGCCTTTTGGAAAACTCCATGTTTTTTTGTTTTTGTTTTTGTTTTTGTTTTTGTTTTTTTCCAATGCTGGATATCAAACCTGAGGCATCAAGCCTGCAAAGCAAGTGCTCTACCACTGAGCTACAACCCAGTCCTGCATTCTACCTCTGAGCTACAACCCCCAGCCCAATTTTATTTCTTTTTTGAAACAGTGTCTTTCTTGGATGCTGAGTCTCACTACATTGCTGAGACTGTCCTCGAACCTGCAATCCTCCAGTCTCAGCCTCCCAAGTACTGAGTTTACAGACATGTGTCACCATGCCCAGCTTACTTACTGTAATTTTAAGGAAGTTTTCATGAGGAGTAGAGGTAAATGAATATGTTTTATTGTTTGTTTGGTAAGTATTGGGGATTGAATACAAGGGGCATTCTACCTCTGAGCCACAATCCTAGCCCTATTTTATTTTTTATTTTGAAACAGGGTCTTGCTAAGTTACTGAGGCTGGCCTTGAACCTGCAATTCTCCTGTCTCAGCCTCCCAAGTACTCTGACTACAAGTATACACCACCACACCTGGATATTTATTCCTTTTTCACATCCATTTGGTTTCTTATTTCCTACTCATAATTCCAGTTTTATCTTCTATTTCTTTAGACATAGTAAACATAAAATATATAATATATACAATAACTATGTCATCTGAAACTTTTGACTCATTTTGATTTTTTTCTGTTTACACAGATTCTTGCTAATTTTTTTCATGTGTTTCGTTATTCTTTTTGTTGAAAGTGTGGAACTTTATCTGTGTGAGTTATTTGAGGGTCTTAAGTGGATTCTTTGAGAGTGGATTTGTGTTGACTTCTGCCAGAATTCTAGGGGCACCAATAACCCAGAAAAACTTTTAAAATAATTTTTTGGCATTAGGTTTCTCAAATTACTCAATAATGTAAATTTGGATCAGAAATGAGTATGAGGAAGCCAGGCTTAGTGGTGCATGCTTGTAATCCCAGTATTTGGGAGGCTGAGACCAGAGGATCCAGGTTTGCGGCCAGCCTCAGCTACCTAGTGAGGCACTCTGCAAGTTCGTGAGACTCTGTTTCAAAATAAAGAATAAAAAATAGGGCCAGGGGTATAGCTCGGAGGTAAAATGCCCCTAGGTTCAATCCCTAGTACCGAAAAAAAAATGAGTATGAGGAAGGGCTTATAGTTTATAAATTCTCAGGTAAGTTTTTCATATATATATATATATATATATATATATATAGAGAGAGAGAGAGAGAGAGAGAGAGAGAGAGAGAGAGAGAGAGAGATTTTTTTTTTCCCTCAGAAACAAGGATTGAAACAAAGATACTACTTTTGCTTGGTAATAACTTTACCACTGAGATATCTCCCCAGCCTTTTATTAAATTTTATTTTGAGACTGGGTATCTCTAAATTGCCATTCTGACCTTGAACTGAGAGATCCTCTGACCTCAGCCTCCTGAGCAGCTGGGATTATAGGTGTGCACCACTATTCCCATCTTCACTAGCCTTTTAAATAAAATCATCCTTCCCATGTCCTGTTAGTCTTTTAGGTAAAATAATCCTTCCCATGCCCTATAGATCAGATATATAGAGAAAGTCAACTACAAGCCAGGCATGGTGGTGCACGCTTGAAATTTCAGTATTTGAGAGGCTGAGATAGGAGGATCGCAGGTTTGCAGCCAGCCTCAGCTACTTAGTGAGGCCCCCCACAACTTAGTGAGACCCTGTTTCAAAATAAAGAATTAAAAAAAAATAAAAGGGCTGGAGGTGTAGCTCAGAGTTAGAATGCCCCTGGATTCAATCCCCAGTACCACAGGAGAAAGTCAATGAAGTCAAGTACATTTCCAAGTATTTTTTTTTAAAACTTAGTATGCTCTATTCTGTTTATTACTTTAAAAACATTATATTTAGTTGCTTTTATGGGATTCTTTAGTATAGGGATCAACTCTAGGGATATACTTAGCAAGTTTTCCTCAAAATTTCTAGGAGCAATTTTGAAGGGTCATGTTCTGACTTTTAGAGACCCTGGGTACTTTTACGTTTGTATGCCCCTCCAATCATAAAAAAAATTAAAAATTGTTGTTTATGGCTAAAGCAAATCTAATACAGACGCCAAGCATAGTAGCACACACCTGTAATCCCCCATATTTGGAGGCTAAAACAGGAGGATCACAGGTTTGAGGACAGACTCATAAATATTGTAAGGTTCTCAGCAACCTAGCAAGACCCTCTTTCAAAAACAAAAACTAAAAGGGCTGGGGTTGTAGCTCGGAAATAAAATGCCCCTGGGTTCAATCTCCAGTAAAACACCGCCCCCCCCCACACTTAATCCAGTTTGGATCATACTATTATTTCTTCTGATTTTAAAATAAAGCATTTTCACAGGCTTTGGGTGAGTTGACTCTGAGTACAGATTGTCTCTTCCTTCCTCCACTCCTAATGTAAATTGTTCTGGTGATGCCAATAATATTAATGGACTCCATTGAATGGAATGGAAATAAGTGACCCCATAAATTTCCCCCATCCCTGTTTCTGTGTCTCCTCCTCATCTTTATGACATTGTCATCTTCTATCTCTTTACTTTCCTTCTTATGCCAAATAATTCACAAAGTACCAAATTTGCCCTTTAATAAGGAAAGAGATGAGCTATTTACCTAGAAATAAAATTGTGTCTATTGCTTGTTTTATGTGATCTCTTCCTTGTCTTCATGTCCATAGTTTGCATTTTGGCTCAGAAGTGTTTTTGTTTTATTGTTAGGATGAAAAGAAGTAAGACTAGCAGGATGAACTAGTATATCCTCTTTCCAGGATTTTAGTCAGGTTTTGTTCCATACTTGTCCTGGGGATGGAACCCAGGAGCTTGTACATGCTAGGCCTGGCTTTACTACTGAGCTACACCTCAGCCCCACTTTTCAGGATTTTATAGTAAACTTGGTAGTGAACTTTAGAAAAAAAAATTAAAAGAAAGAATTATAATGACCAGTGTTTTTGACCCACACACCCATAGGGCATTTTGTAACTAGATGATTTAATGTTTGCATAGCGCTCTGAGCATTCTAGATCAAAGATGTTTGGCTTACCCAGCATTAAACCCATTTAATTTATACCCAGATTATAAACTTAAATATTACAGAAGTGTTCAGAGCCTCGTATAGTTTACATTTTGCTGGCTTCTTTTTGGCTGGAGACTGCTTTCTGTCTGATAATAACAATGTTATACGTTTATAGGCAGTAAAACATCTTTCATCCAAGGAGTTCAAAGAACTCAGCAATTATGACTCATTGTTCTTTAAATTGTCTTTACAAAACTGGAGGTGGTGTTAAGTATTGACCAGGCCTTTCAGGAGTCAGAGATGGAAATCAGGATAAATCCCCCACCCTGTGTGTGTGTGTGTGTGTGTGTGTGTGTGTGTGTGTGTGTGTTTTACAGGGCATTGAACCCAGAGGCATTACTTCTGAGCTATACCCCACCTCTTTTTTATTTTTGTTTTGAAACAGGGCCTCACTAGGTCTTAGAGTCTCACAAAGTTGCTGAGGTTGGTGTTGAATTTGAGATCCTCCTGTCTCAGCCTCCCAAGTACTGGGGTTACAGGTGTGTGCCACCACGCCCGGCCCCCCTCTTTCCTTAATCATAGGCACTCATTCCCTCCCTGTACAGTTCTTCATGGGGTTTCAGTTGCATTTGCGATAGAGATAATCATTCTTAACTCTGAAGAGCGTAGCACTTACCTACTTCTCCAAGCTCACCTCCTGCAGTGACTGCAACCACTTTGCAGATGCTATTCCCTCTGCCTAGATACTTACTGAACCTTCTCCAGTGAGTATCTCCTAGTCATCCTCTCCATTCATATCAACTGTTCCTTCTAAGGGGGCACTTAGACAAGTGTCCTGATTGACTCAGAATCCAGCATTTTGGTGTAAAGCATAAATGACAGTGCACAGGCTGTTCAAGGACAAGCTGCAGATTCTATGAGTGGAACTGTCTTGTCTGTAGTTTCAGGGCACTTCCTATTCTGGACACCTGCCACAGGTGCATTTTCATATTTGGATGTCTTCATTATTTGGCTGTTCGTCAATGCCTGTCTCCCTCCCTCAACTATCAGTTCCATGAGGACATGGAACATGTCAGTTTAAGCATTTGGTGCTAAGTATGGGCTCAAATATCTTAGCCAACTGAGTTAATTTTTTAGGAAAAGTGTTCTTTTAGAATTTGAACCCAAATCCTAAAACTTTAACTTGAAATGATAATCCAAGAGAAAATGGTTGGCATTCTAAATTGTTATCATAACATATTTGAATAGAAGAATGTATAGAGTGCCTTCGCACCTTAATTTCAACTAAAGTCATTAAAATTCTAGTAAACTGAGAAGGAACAAATTAAGAATATAGTAAAAGGAGGAGAACTTAGAAAAACTGAGATTAAGGGGAGCTCCTATAATTAATCCAAAAATTATTCCTGGCCATTGGAAATCTGAGATTAGACAGGAAAGCCAGTGGGTTATTTCTGTAGAAGGAGTCCCCAATGTGAATCCATGAGGTAGACTCCTTCCTCTCTCTGTATCTCTTTGGCTCCTAGTGAGAAGAGATTCATTGTAGACTTTTCTGGGGCACCTGAGGAGAGAAAACTGGATGCATTAGTGCTGTCTACTCTCTGGCCTTATTGAAGGACTCACTTCTGAGACTCCTGGAGAGTTACTGCCAACAAAACTTCAGTCACAGTGCCCAGGTGCTCAAGTGTGACAGAGTGGGCAAGAGTCTCTTTTTTTCTAAATCAGGCTTTCTGGTTCAGCACAAAGAACAATCCAAGATGTGCTTCTTTTTCTTCTCTCCTCTCTTATCCCTCTCTTAAGCAGGGGTCGAACATAATCCCATCTGTGTTTTAGAAAGAAAACACAAGAAGCAGTGCTAAGGGTGGATCAGAAGAGGATGGAAAGAAAAGGAAAGAGAGCAATAAGATTTTTGCTGTGGTCACAGCAAAAGCAAGCGGAGTCTGCACATTAAGTTGCAGTAGCAAATGAGGTTTGGAAGACAGTTTGAAGGAAGGAGGAGAAAGGTTGAGCCCAGCTGGATGTGAGCAGTGAGGAATAGGAAACAATCAGAGTTGTATCGAGTTTCTAGGTTGGGCAATCCGAGGTAAGTGTGCTACTAACTAAACAGGGAATAGCAGACAAGCAGGTTTAGTGGAGAGCAAATGTTAGGTTTTCAGTGCCTGGGGGACATCTAAGTGGAGATGCCAGAAAGAGAGACGGCCTGGCTGGAGATGCAGATTTTGGAACCTAGATTACACTCTTTTGAGGAATTAGTGTGTGTTTTATATTGGTGGTAAATCTTAATGCATTTCACAGCCACCACGCTGCCAATGTGGTGAATTTCCCACAGAAGTCCACAGACACCCATTTGGCCTGCAGTTTTCCTGATAGGACATGATGAAATGTCTTTTATCTTTGTTGTTGTACTGGGGATGGAACTCAGGGGGCTTCTACCTCCAGGCTACACCCCTACACCTATTTTGTAATTTTTTTTTTTTGAAACAGGGTCTCGCTAAGTTGCTGAGAGCTTCACTAAGTTGCTTGAGGTTAGCTTCGAACCTGCAATCCTTCTGTCTCAGCCCAGGACTGGGGGTGTAGTTCAGAGGCAGAATGCCCCTGGGTTTGATCCCCAGTACCAAAAAAAAAAAAAAATCATTTAGTCCTTATTCAGAATCACTTGAAGCTAAGTGTACTGACATATACCTATAGTCCAAGCTATTCAGGAGACTGCGGCAAGAGGATGGCTTGAGGCCAGCCTGGGCACCATAGCAAGGCTCCATCAGAGAGAGAGAGAGAAAGAACGAGGTTGGGATGTTTAAGTCCCCCTCATTAAAAATCATTCATGTCATCATCAGTCATTATGATTTCACTTTTATATAAACCTTATTGCATATACAAACAAAGTGGCTGATTTTATTCTTTTTTTGTTTGTTACTTTTATTTCCGTAGTTGTGCTATTGCTAAGTAATAAAGAAGTGTGGTGGCGCACACTTGTAATCCCAGTACTTGGGAGGCTGAGAGCGGAGGATCCGGGTTCGTGGCCAGCCTCAGCTACCTAGTGAGGCACTCTGCAACTTACTGAGACCCGGTTTCCAAATAAAAAAAAAAAATTACAAAATAGGTCTCAAAATAAAGAATAAAAAATAGGGCCGGGCGTGGTGGCGCACGCTTGTAATCCCAGCATTCGGGAGGCTGAGACCGGAGGATCCGGGTTCGCGGCCAGCCTCAGCTACCTAGTGAGGCATTCCGCAACTTAGTGAGACCCGGTTTCAAAATAAAGAATAAAAAAATAGGGCTGGGGGTGTAGCTCAGAGGTAGAATGCCCCTGAGTTCAACCCCTAGTACCGCAAAAAAAAAAAAAAAAAAAGAAGAAGAAGAAGTGGAGGGATCACCAAAAGCAGATTAATTTGTTATGTCAGTGAGTCAGACAAACTTATATTTGACAGGAGGTGCTGGGTGGGGGTGGGGATGGCAGGTGACCCTTCATAGAAACTCAAGAAAGCTGAGGAAAGAACATTTGAACATATTTAGCAAGCACTTATTTAAAATATCTAGGTGGTTGCAATTTGTGGCATCTTGTTCAGAAGGAGATTAAGTACTCTCTACCTTGACCAGGTAGAAACACACTCAGTTCATATGTTGGACTTTAGTAGCATGATAGGAACTTTCTAGATTGTGTACTGTAGGTGTGCTGGCCATATCTTTTTTGAGTTCTTTATTCTAATATTCTGCATTTCCTACTGGCTTGCTTAAGGAGAAAAATGGACTTTGAGTGAATTGTCCCAGCACATCCCATATTGCTCTCAACACATGGCGGCTGGTTTCCTGTAACTCTGTGTCAATGCTCTATCATGCAGTGAAATTGCTTAATGGACAGGAGAAAAGTCAAATGGACAAACATTGGCAACTCAAATAGAAACTCAGATGACAATTCAAAGTGGATAATTAGGTTTGGTCTGCGGAACTGTAAAAATCCATCTGCCATACAACATGCCTACAGTTTCCTGAGTCTGAATTCTTGTAACAGCTACTAAGACTCTAATTAATCTCTTAAGAAGGGTGAGCACCAAGTGAAAGCAGAAACAAGGAAGGATCTCAACACAAAGTTAACACACACAAGCCAGGCGCACGCTTGTAATCCCAGCATTTGGGAGGCTGAGACTGGAGGATCCGGATTTGCGGCCAGCCTCAGCTGCTTAGTGAGGCACTCCACAACTTAGTGAGACCCTGTTTCAAAATAAAGAATAAAAAAATAGGGCTGGGGCTATAGCTTGGAGGTAGAATGCCCCTGAGTTCAATCCCCAGTACCACAAAAAAAAAAAAAAAAGTTAACACACATACACAAAGTAGGTTGTGATGTGATCTTCAACAAAATTAAATCAGTTAAAGATTTGACTTCTTTGGTGTCCCCTCTTTTGCTCCCTTTTCATTCATTGTATCCCCTGCCCCAGGCTCCAAGGGATTGCTGAGCATTTTTAAGTAACTATAGTAAGCACAAAAGGCTAAAGTATTGGGAAAAAATAATGTATTTTCTCCATAAGCTACCTCTAGCATGCTGTGATTGGGTACCCAGTAGGGTCTTGTTTAACATTAGAGAAGGGATCAGTGAATACAAAGATGGATATGTCCAAAGACAGATGTAGAACTAGGCCCCTTTAGCAGGCATTCTGATTTTGGTATTGGTTGGTTTGATTGTATATGACCCAGTTAATAGTAAGAATAAATTATCTATAAGAGAATCAATGGGAGAGTGGCTTGACTTGGGCTGAATTTTCCCAGAAGCTGAACCTGAGGTACAGGTTTGAGTGCAGGTTAGAAGGTGATTTCAGGAAACACAGGCAGGGGAATATGGAAGAACTATGGGGAAAATGTCAGTAGAGAGAATGTGTATGAGCAGGTTGACTCTGGATACGGGGTCAGTCCCAGGAGAGACCCTGGAGTACTTTTGTTCATCATCTGCTCATCCTGAAGGCTGTTCTCCAAGGTAACATCTCCAAGCATTCCCTATCTGTCCCTTAGGGTCAAACACTCCTGCAGCTGGAGAAGACTCTCAGGCATTGAGTCTTTGGTGCTTACCTTTTACCTAGTAAGGGCAAATGTTGAGAGGATATGGGCTAGGCACCTGCAACATTTGATATATAATTCATATGTTTTTTGATGATTATCATTCATTTGGAGATTTTTTTTTCTTTTTTGGTGGTAGTAGTATTGAGGATTGAACTCAGAGACTTTGTACCTCCAAGCTATATCCCCAGCCCTATTTTTTATTCTTTATTTTGAAACCAGGTCTCACTAAGTTGCTGAGTGCCTCACTAGGTAGCTGAGACTGACCCAGAACCCGGATCCTCTGGTCTCAGCCTCCCAAATGCTGGGATTACAAGCATGCACCACCATGCCCGGCTCCTATTTTATTTTTTATTTGGAAACAGCATCACACTAATTTGCTCAGGACCTCCTTATGTTGCTGAAACTGACCTGAAACTTGTGATCCTCCTGTCTCAGATTCCCAAGTACTGGAATTACTGTCATGTGCCACCACACTCAGCTCATTTGGAGAATTTGAGCATAGATTCGGGTGCTGGACTGATCCAGGGCATAGTAGTAGCCCCCTGTGCAATTGAGGGGCATTGAATAAAAATAATGGGGCAGTGCAAGTGCTAGGGAGGCACTGAGTAATTTGTTTTTCTAAAAAAGGGGGCAGGAAGCCAGGAAGTTTGTGAATCTATAGAAAGGTACATATCATCTCACTAGAAAAAATGATAAATTAATACATGATTTTTCATTCAACTTATTGGTATTTTTCAGTTAAAGTGCCAGAGTCTCTACTTTTGGGAATCTATGCTGGTTTATAGAAAAAATTTACCTTGCCTTATCATACCAAAAACCAAATATAGGATGGCTGGGGGACAGCTTGGAAATTATCCATCTTGGACAACCTATGGGAGAAAGTGGTATAAGAGTTAAATGACGAAGCCGGGCATGGTGGCACATGCTTGTAATCCCAGTACTTGGGAGGCTGAGACAGAAAAGGATCCAGGTTCGCTGCCAGCCTCAGCTACTTAGTGAGGCCCTCTGCAACTTAGTGAGACCCTGTTTCAAAATAAAGAATAATAAAATAGAGCTATCGGTGGAACTCGGAGGTACAATGCCCCTGAGTTCAATCCCCAGTACCAAAAAAAAAAAAAAAAAAAAAAGAAAGAAAAGAAAAAAGATTTAAATGATGGAGACTATAATTACGTAGAAACACCATGATTTTGATGGAACAATGGACAACAGTCCTGGCAGCACTCACTTGTTTGAAGGAAGAAACCCAGGTGTTAATGTGACAGATAAGATAGTAGAACCAAAATATTATTGTAAAGGCATTGTGCCAGAGAGAGGCTTAGAGTCTAAAGAATATCTTTCCAAATTTTCAGAATTATGAACCCTTATTTGATACCAGTAAGTCACCTAAAATTCCTATAGAAACAGCAGAATAGTCTTTTATTTTACATTTTGTTTGTTGAGTAAGTAGTGCAATTATTTGACTCCAAATTTAGTAGGTGTAAAAGGATATAAAAGCAAAATTTTCTCCTTATGCCTGACTGCTAGTCATCTAGAATTCCTCCAGAAGTTTCTTGCATTTCTGTACAGCTATGGGAGGAAGATTCCCAGTATCTAGGAAAATGAACCACTATTGAAACAGTGTCCACAATTGGTATTTTGTTATCATGACCTTGAGAGAAAAGCAACATCATAAAACCAGAAAACATCAAGCCTCATGCCTCTGAAGAAGGAGGTGTTTAGTTTACTAGTGAGATCAGGTGGCACAGACCTGGCATGTTGTGACATGCAATTTTTCTCTCATTGTGGTGAACAATGAATCTGTGAACATCTGTGGTTGGGTTCTGTCATAGAAAAGTGCCTTGTGGCCCACTGGTAAGGTCTGTGGCACCGTGCTGGCTTCTGGTATACACTGCAGGCTAGACAGGCAGCAGTTGCATTGCTCACTGCCCAAATAGACATCTTCTTTTAAATGGGAGCTAGTCGGGGTATATATCATTTTAAGGCTCTTGAGGACACAAGAATTCAGTTTTTTGTTTTGTTTTGTTTTTATCCAAGAGGACCTGCTGATCCAAAGGAGAATAGTGGTGGCAAAGTATTTGCCCTGGTGGTTCTCATGGGGTGCCCAAGTCATCAGAGGTGGGGGTAGAAGATAGAAGCCATGATTACCATGATTTGTGGGTCAGAAATTCTAGTTTTGGGGTGCCAGAATATGTGTATTGTAAAATTAAGCTAGAAAATACTAGGTATTGGGGTGTGTGTGTGTGTGTGTGTGTGTGTGTGTGACTAGGGATTGAACCCAGGGGCATTCTACCTCCAAGTTACACGCCCAGCACTATTTATTTTTATTTTGAAACAGGAGGTCTTGATAAGTTTCTGAGAGTCTCACTAATTTGCTGAGGATGGCCATTGAAACTGTGATCCTCCTATCTCAGCCTCCCAAGTATTGTGATTACAGGCATGTGCCACCACACCTGGCTTTCTACTTCTTGATTAATTTAAATAATTTATGGCCAGAAAAAACAACAACAACAACAACAAAAACTCACTAAGAATAAGGAGGCAGAGCTGGGCGTGGTGGCGCACGCTTGTAATCCCAGCATTTGGGAGGCTGAGACCAGGGGATCCGGGTTCGCAGCCAGCCTCAGCTACCTAGTGAGGCACTCCGCAACTTAGTGAGACTCGGTTTCAAAATAAAGAATAAAAAATAGGGCTGGGGGTATAGCTCGGAGGTAGAAAGCCCCTGAGTTCAATCCCTAGTACCGCAAAAAATAAAAATAAAATAAAATAAGAATAAGGAGACAGATTCAGCATCTTCATACACTGCCAGTGGTTCCTCTTTGTCTATTTTAACCAGCCCAGCTTCCTCTAAGTATACAACCAAGTCCTTAAGGTCTATCTGATGACCAAAGAATTTGGCCTTTGATTTGGAGTATGAGTGTCTAGACGTGTGTGTGTGTGTGTGTGTGTTTAACAACTATGATATCCTTGCTTGGCCTTAGTCATTTAAAGAGAAATGTGCACATACAAATGACAGGACAGATTACCGACATGTGTTCTTTTAGGTCCTTTAAGAAGTTGATGTCCCTAACTCCAATCAGAATGGCAATCATAAAAAACACGAACAACAAAAACTGCTGGCGAGGGTGTGGAGAAGTGGGAACCCTAATACATTGTTGGTGGGATTGCAAACGTGTGGAAATGTTATGGGGTACCACGCGATCCCCCACTCGTGGGTTCTTGGCCTTCGTGATAAAAAGAATTTTAACACCAGCCAGTCAGGAACAACAGGCAGGTCTTTATTTTAGGAACTCGGGGAGAACGGAAAAAGGGGAAATTAAGGGGAAAAATCCCGGGTCACCAGGGCAGGTAGGAGGGCAGGTCACAAGAGAGCGAACAAAGGAAGGGGCAGAAAAATATGAGAGGGCGGGGTCCTTCCCTCCCCAGCCCCTCTTTCTCAGGTTTCAGGTGGGCGATAGGTGGGCTCCTCAGGTGGGGGCAGATCACAGAAAAGTTGGATCCTCCTCTTTTCTCAGGTTTCAGGATGGATGCGAGCTTCAGGTAGGGGCAGGGCTTTTCCGGAGATTACGGTGTGGAAACAAAGAAACTTCCAAGGGGTGGAGTTGGCTTAAAACTCTCCAGATTTTTTAAAACTATATTTTCTATCCTCCCAGCATCTCCTTCCTAAAAAAAAAAATTTTAATACTTCCTATTCTACCTCATCACAACCACTTTGGAAAACAATATGGAGGATCCTCAGATGAATGGGAATGAACCTACCTTATGACCCAGCAATACCACTTCTGGGTATCTACCCAAAAGAATGGAAACCAAACTATCAGACCGATGCATGTGTATCTATGTTTATAGCTGCACAATTCACAATAGCCAAACTATGGAAACAACCAAGATGTCCATCGACAGATAAATGGATTACAAAACTATGGGATATGTACACAATGGAATTTTACTCAGCCATAAAGAAGAACAAAATCATGTTCTTTGCAGGGAAATGGACGCAACTGGAAAACATTATGTTAAGTGAGATTAGCCAGTCACAAAGAGTAAAGAAGCATATGTTCTCCCTAATATGCGGATGTTAGGGAGAAGATGGGGCATAAGAGGGTCCCCAGATGAAAAAGCAGAGATCCTCGATAAACAAAGAAGTTGATTTAACTGAAGGGGATAGATGGGGGGTGGGGAGGACATCCTAAGGCACATGATGTACTTACATAATTATATCAAGGTCACTCACTGAACTGAACTTGAGAGGGAGGGAGGGCGAGGGAGCAGGGTGGGAATTGGGGAAGGGGTCAGTTGAGAAATGTGTGCACATATGTCGTTATCAATTTGTACCTAACAAAGATGTATACATACAAAGCATGAATTATTACAATAAAAATAAATTAAAAAAAAAAAAAAGAAGTTGATGTCACCCAGGCACACTGGTCCATACTTGTAATTCCAGTAACTCAGAAAGCCAAGGCAGGAGGATCACAAGCTCCAGGCCAGCATGGGCAATTTAGGGAAATCCGACCTCAAAATAAAAAGAGCTGAGGGTGTAGCTCTGGGGTAGAGGTAGAGCACTCCTGGGTTCCATCCCCAGTACTGATTTAAACTTTACACAATGTATACATATATCAAAACATCACAATTGCCCCATTAATATATACATTTTATGTACCATTTAAAATAAATTTAATTAAAATCTAAAAAATACATAAAATTTAGTCAGGTGTGGTGGCACACGCCTGTAATCCTAGTACTTGGGAGGCTGAGACAGAAGGATTGAGGGTTTGAGGACAGCCTCAACAATATAAAGAGACTGTTAGTGACCTAGTGAGACACTGTTTCAAAATTAAAAAAAAAATAGGGCTGAGGGTATAGCTTGGAGGTAGAATGTGAGTTCAATCCCCAGTTCTACATAAAGAAATTAAATTAAAAAATAGTAAAAACTTATATATATAGAGAGAGACAGAGAGAAAGTTGATGTCAGGATGATATTCAAAGTGTAAGAAATTGCCAGGTGTGGTGGCACATGCTTGTAATCCCATCATTTGGGAGGCTGAGACCAGAGGATCCGGGTTCAAGGCCAGCCTCAGCTACTTAGTGAGGCACTCTGCAACTTAGTGAGAACCTGTTTCAAAATAAAGAATAAAAAATAGGGCTGGAGGTATAGCTCAGAGGTAGAATGCCGCTGAGTTCAATCCCCAGTACCGCAAAAAAAACCCCAAAAAACAAAGTGTAAGAAATTTCTCGCAGGAAATGCCCATGAGAGAGGATAGAGAGGGAACAAAGGAAGCTGCAAACACTTGAGGTTGAAAATCTGACCTGACCTCTGGGAAGGAGGTAGTCCTTGAGATATTTTAGACTTCAATGCAGTTCTAAGAAAGCCTTGGCAAGGTGTTACCAGCTAAGTCGACATCTCCTTTCCTGCCAGGCTCCATCATTGGCTGCGTACAGCCCACGGGAGGCTAGACCTTGGTATTCAAGCCATGGTGGACTCAGAGCACAGTACTTGGGATCAGCCCCTGGGCCCCATGAAGCCCCAGGCTCTTTTTACATTTTGAAGGTATTTACAGTCAATTTGTGTAGGAATCTCAACTATTTCAGGATGGTAGGGAAGATAAGCAGTGTTGCAATCAGTGAATAACAACAGCCCAAACAACCAACATTTATATGTGCACCAATAGTAATAACAACAATCAGAAAAATGCATATAGGCCAGAAAAGACATTCACTATTTTTTATAAATTTTATTGAAATAATACACACATATGAAAAAGTATATACAATATAAGTGTGCTGGATAACTTTTCACCAAGTAAACTTTGTTGTGTAATTTCAAAAAAATCAAAGAAAGAAAACAAAGGAAATGATCGGTAGGTTTGACAACATAAACAATGTAAAATACCTGTATGTCAAAAATATGTCAGCTGGGGCCGGGCGTGGTGGTGCACATTTGTAATCCCAGCATTTGGGAGCCTGAGACTGGAGGATCCGGGTTCAAAGCCAGCCTCAGCTACTTAGTGAGGCACTCCGCAACTTAGTGAGAACCTGTTTCAAAATAAAGAATAAAAAATAGGGCTGGGGGTATAGCTCAGAGGTAGAATGCCCCTGAATTCAATTCCCAGTACGGCAAAAAAAAAAAAAAAAAAAAAAAAATGTCAGCTGGGCGTGGTGCCATGTGCTAATAATCTGAGTCTCGGGAGGCTGAAACAGGAGGATTTCAGGTTCACAGCCAGCCTCAACAACTTAGTGAGGCTCTCAGCAACTTAGTGAGATTCTGTTTCCAAATAAAAAATAAAATAGGTCTGGGGGTATAGCCCAGAAGTAGAAGGCCCCTGGGTTCTATCCCTAGTACCACAAAAAAGAAAGAAAGAAAGAAAGCCAAACAAAAAAAAATATATATAGGAGGGAATAGCAAACTAGGAAAAATATTTGTCAAAATATAACAGGATAATTTCCTTAATATTTATTTTTCAATGTAAAAAATATCAGTAAGAAATCTAATGGCTTAATGCCCAAGTTTTAAAATAGGCAAAGAACTCAAGATGCATGGAGATATATAAAATAAAAAATCTCTAATGATGAGGTAGCTTAGAAGTGAAATGTTAGGTAGAAGGAGGTATCGGGAAAATTCATAAAAATATAGTTTTTAGCCTTTTAAAAATCTGGAGAGTGTGAGTCCAGAACTCCACCCCTTGGAAGTTTTTTCTTTGTTTCGGCCCAAGAGAGACCCGTACCGCCAAATTCCGGAAGAGCCCAGCCCACCTAAGCAGAACACACCTGGAAAGAGGAGGAGCCAGCTCTCACCTGGAGCTCAACCTATCGATTACTTGGAACCTGAGAGAGAGGGGCTGGAAATGAGGACCCCGCCCTCTCATATACC
>PVLC010004497.1:0-84551 GCA_004027655.1 Graphiurus murinus
GGAGGATCACAGGATCTAAGCAAGTCTCAGCAACTTAGTGAGACCATGTTTCAAAAAAAAAGAAAAAGAAAAAAAGCCAGGGTGTAGATCAGAGGCAGAATGTTCCTAGGCTCAATCCCTATTACCAAAAAAAGAAAGAAAGAAAGAAAGGAAGAGAGAGAGAGAGAGAGAGAGAGAGAGAGAGAGAGAGAGAGAGAGAAGAGAGAGAGAGAGAGAGAGAGAGAGAGAGAGAGAGAGAGAGAGAGAGAGAGAGAAAGAGAGAGAGAAAGAAAGAAAGAAAGAAAGAAAGAAAGAAAGAAAAGCCAAGAATATAAATATTAGGAGTGATCCCTAGTCAAGTTGGAATTTGTTGCCTAAAATCATAAGATAAAAAGGATTAGGGAAGCCAGGCGTGGTGGTGCATGCTTGTAATCCCAGTACTTGGGAGGCTGAGACCAGAGGATCTGGGTTCCTGGCCAGCCTCAGCTACTTAGTGAGGCTCTGGGGGTGTAGCTCGGGGGTAGAATGCCCCTGGATTAATCCCCAGTACTACAAAAAAAAAAAAAAAAAAAAGGAGCCGGGCATGGTGACACATGCCTATAATCCCAGTGCTTTGCAGGCTGAGACAAGAGGATCGCAGGTTTGAAGACAGCCTCAGCAAGCAGTGAGACTCTCTTCAACCTAGTGAGACCCTGTTTCTAAATAAGAAAAAAATAGAGCTGGGGGTATGGGGGTATAGCTTGAAGGTAGAATGCCTCTGGGTCCAATCCCTAGTGCCACAAAAAATAAAAATAAAAAAAAGGATTAGGGAAAAAAACCTGACAGAACTGAAGAGCAGAGTGTAAGCACAGAAACTATGGGGGGGGGGGGGCAATATTCCAGAGGACATTCTTACAGGCCTTATAAAAGTTTTGTGCTCTGACATGTGGCAAACTAAAAAGAATCAGTTCTTCTAGAATCTTACGAACTTCAAAGGCAGATTGCTTCTTTGGCTGTGTACCTCCAAGAATGTTTGAACTAAAAACATTTCCCGCTCACCATATTCAACAGGTTTGTTTTTATGGATAAGAAAATCAAGACTCTAGGACATTAGGTGACTTGGAATTGAACGAGTCAGGCTTGCTCTTTATAGCATGATTCGCCTTTCTCTGCCATGACACGTAGGAGAAATGACCTCTTCTCTCACATATTGGAGCCTCTGTGGGTGCCTTCATTTCCCACGGTCTAACTCCAGTGGTTTTATTTGCTACTTAAGACCTAGAGACTCATTTTCTTTTTATTTGCCAGAAGCACTCTATAAAGAAGTAACAAAACAGCAGAGCAAATTTGGCCCACCGTGTTTTACAGTACTGAATTTTAAAACCAGAAGAATATTCAGCGCTGTGGATTTGCTTCTGAGCAACGATGAGCCCCATTCCCCTGGCAACCCTTTGTGGGGTCTGCTCTACCCAGACCAGGCCCTCACCTCACCTCGAGGGCATCAAAGCACGCCTCGCCTGGATTGCAGGAACATTGGCTTTAGCACTTTTTAAATAAACCTTGCTCCAAGAATCACTTTCTAGCCCTAGCTACCTCCAGGGTTACAGAAGTTCCCAGTATTACACATCAGCTCAGGGTTCTGGTCTTTACCTGCCTGCCTCTATGAGTGGTAGATAAATTGGAAATTAGAAGGATTCAGTTCACTGTGGTTTTGAAAACTTGAGATGGAGACAGGCATAGTAACACAGGCCTATAATCCCAGTACTTGGGAGGCTAAGACAGGAGGATCGCAGGAAGACTGCCTCAGCAACATAGTGAGACTCTCAGCAATCTAGCAAGACTCTGAAAATCTGTTTCAAAAAAATAAGGCCAGGGATGTGGCTCAGAGGTAAAATACCCCTGGGTTCAATTCTCAGTACAAAAAAAGAAAAAGAAAAAAACACCTTGAGACATTCATTTTGGTAAATAGCCATTTTGAGCACTTAAGAGACAAGAGCTCTTTGCCCATTTCCTCTGTGCTACAAGCATCTTGGTTCAAGTAGGAGCTTGCCAATCCAGGCAGGGGCTTCCTCCCCTTCTCCAGTGCTACACAAAGGTACCAGCATCACTTGGGATCTGGCGAGAAGTGCAGAATTTGGTGCTTCACCCAAATCCACTGAATCAGACTTTGCATTTTCATGAGATCCTGAGTCACACACCAGCACAGTAATTTCTGCGAAGGGCCATTAGAGTGGGTAGTGAGAGATGCCATTTCTCCTTCTCGCCCCAGTGTCCTCCGTTCCCAGCTGGCTCCGGGTGGCATAAGTCCTCCCACCCACACCGGGGATTCATCACCCATGACGTGACCCCTCCAGTCTCCATCACCGCAGGCCACGCTGCTTTCCAGCTTTTCAGTTCACATCTGTCCTGATGTGGCAGGCCACTTTGCATGTCTAGCTGGACCAAAGTTTTCCTCCCAGTCCTTTTTATCCTTTCCTGATTATTTCCAAATGGCTATTCAGTGTTGTAGAATGCGGCCAGCATGGTTTGGGCATAGAAGTTTCTCCCTCCCGCAGGCTCATGTTCTGTCTCCTGAGCCATAAATCAGTGATCCAGCAGGGCTATCTAGGGTACTGAGGGAGAGCTCAGTGGTAGAGTGCGTGACAAAACCTGAGGGTTGCTCTGTAGCACCCTAGGAGGGAAAAGAAAAACTATCTCATTTCTTTTGTTCATGGAACCATACAAGGCCAAAATCAATCTTTCTTTCTCCAAAACATTATGAAGTCCTTCCTGGCCCAGTAGTCAGCTCTGCTGCCCCCGGGCACTGGGGGGTGAGTGCAAGACCTCGTGACAAGGAGATGTAGCTCCAGGCTATCTGCTGGGTCATCCACATTGACTGCTGTTCTCTAATGTACCTGGTCTACATCAGTTGCATTCTGCACTTCAACGTCTGTACTGCAAAACTCCGAGTAATTTCTTTGGGCCTGTGCAGCTCTCTCTGCAACAGTTTCTCCAATTGAAAGTAAAAGAACAAACCAGGCATGGTGGTGCACGCTTGTAATCCCAGCATTCGGGAGGCTGAGCCTGGAGGATCCGGGTTCGCAGCCAGCCTCAGCTACCTAGTGAGGCACTCCGCAACTTAGTGAGACCCTGTTTCAAAATAAAGAATAAAAAATAGGGCTGGTGGTATAGCTCAGAGGTAGAATGCCCCTGAGTTCAATCCCCAGTACCGAAAAAAAAAAAAAAAAAAAAAAGAAAGTAAAAGAACAAGAGCCAAGAGCTAAGGATTAAGTATTAAGAGAAAGAGCAGTGTAAGCCACCTTCATTATTTTGAAGTAGGTTAGGGTTGTTGGTATTTAAGGTAGCAAATTTAAGTATGCATATTATTATCCTGTAATAAATATTTTTACAGCTTTTCCTCTTGTTTTTGAGTCTTCTAATGAGATGCTTTTGTTGTTGTTGTTGGCAGTGGTGGTGGTGGTGGTGGTGGTGGTGGTGGTGGTGGTGGTGGTGGTGGTGGTGTTTTCCATTGCTATGCTAAAAAGAATTAGGGAAATTGGGAAGGGCAGACGAAGAGAAGGGAGAAATGGGAACGAAAAGGAAATGAAGTGTGAAGTGATTACAAATAATTGCTATTTCTAACCTAATCCTTTTTACACTGATTTTGTGTGTAGTTTCCTAAACTTGGGGGCTTCAGGAGGGAGTGGCAGGAGCCAGCCCAAGGGTGTCAGTCTCATGAATAAAGCAAGGTGAAAAGAAGACAAGGAATTTTCTGGGGAATGCTTGTAGAAGATAAATTGGTATTCCTCAGTCTTGTGGATGAGAGTAATTATTTCTATTTAGTGTTGCAAGGGGGCATCGAAACCTACCTTAACAGATAGAAGACATGCAGCAAAGCCAAGCCCATGGTAATAATGCTTTGGGCTTCTCTGGTCCTAGTATGATGGAAATAGAAGAGGTGATGGGGGGAAGAATCAGCCAGCAAGAGCTGTGAAACCACTGAATGTTACTAATAACGCACTCACCCAGAAGAGCATTCCCCTAAGAACCGCAAAGGCAGGAGCCAGAGAACAGTTCAGTTGTTCACAATACTCCCAGGTGCCATTTTGAAATTGGAAATAGTTCCTTCAGCTCAGCTCTTCAGGGCCAAATGATGTTAGCAGAAGAAGGGATTGTGGGAATCTTGTACAACCAATGCATGCCCCAGGGGAGGGGTACAAGCTGTTCCCCACTGTCTACTGGGCCGTCTTTGCTGTACTAGAAGTTGGCTTTGGTCCTCGGGCACAAAGCTGATGTGCAGATCTCTGGCCCCTCTTTGCTCTGCCCCTGAACCTTCTGGCACTGTTTCCTCCATAGAGCCATTTTGGAAGCTTCACAGGTAAAGAGTAGTGACAGTACTGCAGGGGCAGAAAAGGAGGTGATCCTTCTCCTGCCCAACATAAAGGGTCATGGCCACCACCCCTATAACAAGAGACAGAAAAGCTAACACACATATCAGATTACAGTTTTAAAGGCACAGGAACCTTCAAATTGAAGAAGCAAAGAAGCTAGGTGATGTATCCATTTGTGTGCTTAGGTTCAAGGAAGCATGGGCAGCCATATTGAAATGTGACCTCATAGTAATTGAGGGGTGAAGCCCAGCAAGGCCTCTCTGTTGAGATTCTTTCTGCCCTGTGCCCCACCCCTTCCTTCTGGATATAGGCCATTCCTCTTTCTGGAATGGGGTCTTGTGACCTCTAATCAAGCAAGTTAGATCAAAGAAATTATTTTTAAGGGAAAAAAAACTCAGAAAGACAGGGAGAGATTAGAGTAAGAGTCTGAGGATTTATGGCTGCTTTGGGGAAAAGGTGCTCTGGTTTCTACGATTCCCTTGGGAAGGGGAATGCTACTTTTTATGGCTTGCCTTGGAGGGGAGAGGGAATGAGAGTAAGAGACAGGAGGGCAGAAGGTCACAGAGAAAACTGCTTCTGAGGCTTTTGCTTTGGGGTATCATCTTCTGAGCCCCAACGCTACCCTAGAGGAGTATAATCCATCCTGGTGGCAGCCCTTTCCAGGGGTCCCAGGTATGATCCTGGTTGCCTTCCAGCCCAGGCTCTGCTGCCTGCTGCGGCTCCCAGACCCCTCAGTACAGGGGGGTCAGATTGTGCTTCTACCACTACTAAGGCCCTGGGGTCACCTTCCCAGAGAGGTGAACCCAGGGTAGTGGGTGAGCAGACACAGAGACTGCAGAAGAAATGGCGCTCCCTCTGGCAGTTCCATGCAAAATATACATTCAAGGAAACAATCTCATTTAATCTTCCTGAGAAGAGGTGGTTTTTAAAATTAAATTGAGGTATCAAAATAGAACTGCACAATTAAAGGAAATAATTATGTAGGAATTGCCTTGGGGTTTTTCCAATATTGCATAGGAAAATATTTTTATTAGAACAAATCCCTTTGCAGATTTCCAAAATTGTCTCCGATAAAACATGATGGATTTAGAGATGAAGAGTTCCAGGAGATTGTAACAAGAAACATCAGCCTTGTCCCTTCCTCTCTTCATTTTCTTATCTGAGAGGTGATTTTTTTTAGTCACAATCTTGATATATTTTGTAAACTAGTTATTTGACATGCTAGTGGAATACTCTCTTAATATTCCTAATTATAACCAAAGATGCTGATGAGATCACTAAGCATTTTGCTTTGGAACGCTGACTAGCTGATAAATAGACTCTGCCTGAAGCAGGAGGAAGAGAGAGATTTTCCAGGGGTAAATGCTACATTATATTGTGTATGTGAAGTAGAAAGATTCCTTAAACAGTTATATCAGGACTATTGAAAAGTCTCAGGTTATGATGGGTTTTTGTTTTCTTTGGTTTTAGGTTTTGGTAATCAAGTTTTTTTCGGAAAGCCATGCATAAGCTGAGGGGGAAAAAAAGTATTCCCATGACTACTTAATTATTACACAAGTTTCCTATAACTTTAACTTATTTATATATATGATTGACATCTTAAGATTTGTTCCTAGTACAATAGGGGGTTTGAGGATATATGTGCGACAGGGAAACTTATGATTCCTTTGTAAGTGTGAGAAATTAGAGCATTTATAATCAAATCGGCTACTCATGCTCATCTAGAAGTACTTCTAGTTATTTTTAATACTAAAAAGCTTGTGCTTAATAGGGCGCATTTCATACACATTCTTGGTTTTCAAGAGAGAGCATTTTAAAAATACCTTGGTTAGCTACAGTAAGGTAACTGAAGCCGGTTGCCTTTTCGTTAAACTTTATATTTCCTGCCAGTCCCATTTCTTGCCCATCTTTTCAGTTTGGGAAGAGTTAAATTAGCGATTGTTTCCAGTGTTACTGACAGATTGGTACTAAGGAGGCACCGCTTGCTTCATTCATTGCAAAAGGGACAGAAAATAAATCACCCACGTTGCAGCTTCCAGTAGGTAAGGGATTCTCAAGAAGCCAGAAGCATTAATGAGCGAGCGGGGGAATGGAACGGGGCTGAGCTGACACCTCCTCCATTCACTCAGATTTCCTGGGCTTTGCTCTCCGCGGTGCCAACCGGGCGTGTTCAGGAGGCGGGCCTCGCCAATGGGGAGACAGCAGGAAGAGTTCGCGCGTGGGGAACCTCGGCCCCTGTCTCTTTCCTGCAAGCCCAGGCACCTGGCCGCCGCGCGTCGGCGCAGGCTGGGCGCAAGGCCGGGGTGGCCCTCCTCGCGCGGTTAACCGGGAATCGCCGCCTGCACCGGCGGCAGGGGCGGGGGCGGGGGCGCTGCGGGGCTCCGCTGTTGCTAGAGCCGTGATGTCACCCGCCCCTCCTAACCCGCGGTTGGTTGTTTTGTGTTTCAGCTCTGCCTGCCGCCGTTGAGCACAAAGACCTGGAGGAGACTCCCCCAGCCTTCGGGGAGAAGAAAGGAGGCGGCGAGGCGGATTAAAAAGAACTTGTGGCTTCTGGCCTCGCCGGGCAGGGGCCCACCTGCAAGGCCAGCCGAGCGCGCCGAAGCCCGGGTCGCCCGCGCGCGCCGATGAGCCGGGAGATGAGGCGCTGCTGACCCCGAGCCCACAGTCCCTCGGCCGCCTTTTGTGCTCGTGTACATGTGTCTACTCAGGCCGGCCGGAGACGCCCAGAAGAGCATCCACCACGGCTGCCGGGGAAAGACCGCCCGCCATGCCCACCGAGACGCTCCCGACAGGTAGCATGGTGAAGCCGGTGAGCCCCGGCGGCACCTTCACGTCGGCCGTGCCCCTGCGCATCCTCAACAAGGGCCCCGACTACTTCCGCAGGCAGAACGAGCCCAACCCCAAGCGGCTGAGCGCCGTGGAGCGGCTGGAGGCCGACAAGGCCAAGTACGTCAAGAGCCAGGAGGTGATCAACGCCAAGCAGGAGCCCGTGAAGCCGGCCGTGCTGGCCAAGCCCCCCGTGTGCCCGGGCGCCAAGCGCGCGCTGGGCAGCCCCACGCTCAAGGTGCTGGGCAGCCACGCCAAGACCGAGGGCGGCGTGCAGCGCGAGACCCTCAAGCTGGAGATCCTCAAGAACATCCTCAACAGCTCCGAGGGCTCGAGCGCGGGCTCGGCGCACAAGCACGGCCCGCGCAACTGGCCGCCGCCCCGGCCCGACGCGCCCGACCTGCAGCGCCACTCCTTCGCCGAGTCCCTGAAGGTGTACCCCGCGCAGGAGAGCAGCTCGCACGTGAGCCGCAGGCTGCGGGAGCAGTCGGCCGAGTCCTTCCTGCACGTGTCGCACAGCTCCTCCGACATCCGCAAGGTGTCCGGCAGCGCCAAGCCCCTCAAGGCCGCCCCCTGCAGCAGCTCCGCGCCGCCCCTGCCTCCCAAGCCCAAGGTCGTGGCCGCCGCCGCCACCACCAAGTCCCCCGAAGCTGCCGAGCCGGTGGCGGAACCCGCCTGTGGCGTCAGCCGCAGGCCCTCCCTCCAGCGGTCCAAGTCAGACTTGAGCGACAGGTATTTCCGAGTGGACGCGGACGTGGAGAGGTTCTTCAACTACTGCGGACTGGACCCCGAAGAGCTGGAGAACCTGGGCATGGAGAACTTCGCAAGGGCTAACTCTGACATCATCTCCCTCAACTTCCGCAGCGCCAGCATGATCAGCTCGGACTGTGAACAGTCTCAGGACAGTAACAGTGACCTCAGAAATGACGACAGTGCCAATGACCGCGTGCCCTATGGCATTTCTGCCATCGAGAGAAATGCTCGGATCATCAAGTGGTTATATAGCATCAAGCAGGCTAGGGAGTCACAGAAGGTGTCCCACGTGTGAGACGCGGGGCGTGGGGAGGAGGGAGGGCGGGTCCTCCGTGTGCATCCGTTTGTGAAGGTCGTGAGGTCTCCTTGAAGTGTCGTGAGCTTCTCCACTCTTTGTGTTGCTTGTTGTGCAATGTTTTCAAGTTGCATGCCTGTCGACCTGGCGGCTGGCCTGGCTTCCTCGTCACCCTCGCCACAGAGCCTGGCTCAGCGCGCATCTGCCAAAAGTTTCAGGCCAGAATCTAAGTAGGGCTTTGCTCTTCAGCAAAACTGTTTACACGAAAAAACGGTATACGGTTTCTTCGATATTTATGTGGTTCTTGTGTTTTTATATCCTGCGCTCTTGTGTCTTAATTAAAAGTTTTATCAACTGGCTTTTAAGTTGAGAGCAGAATCTTTCTGAAATAAAAAGCCACTTTGTCTACATGGGAGAAATGAATGAGTTCTGCTACCACACGGATGGGACCAGGCTGGGTTTCCTCGCGGAATAAGGTGGTGAGCCTGGTGTCAGCCATGGTGTGCCACTTCAGGAGCAATTGTTTTGTGTCCAATTCAGTGTGATGGTTCCGTGTAAAGCTGACCCCAAGGAAAGACAATCAATCAGATCTGACCAAGGGTGATTAAATCTAGGAGGTTGGGGGCTTGGGGTTTTTGTTGATGTTCTGATTGGAATAATCCAGAAAGTTCTAGGATTGATCTTTTTAAAGCAATGGCCATTCTAAACTGAATGCCTTCTAAAAAAAATGTTTTGCAGGGGCAAGAGGTGCTTTTGGGGATTATGTGTTTGTTTGTTATTGTCATTTTGGTTTTGGTCAAGAACTACTAATTCAATGCAGTTCTCTTCCTCCCTGTGTTGTTTTATTTGGGGAGAGGACTGGGGCTTGTGCAGTTTTGAACTATCTGAACACATGAACAAAAATGGAAATACCAGCCATATCAGTATAGAGCCTCCCATTCAGAAGAGAATACATTTGGTAACTGAATCCTGTCTGAGCAGCCTGAGTGTTGTCTTGCATATGTTACTCCCCCAGGCTGTGGCTCTCTGTTACAGCTCTAGGAACCTGTAGAAACACCATATTCTGTAGCTTTGTCGCCCTGTGGTCTCTAGCTGCTATCACCCTGTCCCCCTTTTTCCCCCTCGCATCTGTCCTCCAGGTGGTTTTGCTAGCTGTCAGCTAGCAGCGTGGTTCAGTAGCAGAGAAGTGATCACACAGTGCTCTGTCTCATGACTCTGGTAACACTCAGAAAGTCGAAGCAGCCACCTTAAACTTCATCCGCTAGTGGGAAACTTTTTTCTGGTATAAATGCTATAAGACTTTGTACATATTTCACTTGTTATGAAAATCTCTTAAGAAAAAGAAAAAAAAAAAAAGGCAAACGTTCCACTAATAAATAGCTCTGGTGCAGGCACTAATGGTGGTGGTTTCTCTTCGTTCTTTCTTTTTCTCTTCCTCCATGAACAACTGTGGGCCAGATGTGCATTTTTTGATTGTCTAGAAGAAACATTATTATGTTATTTTCGTCATATCTCAATTATTCTGTACAGTAACATTCTTAATTGGAGCACTAGCAGTGTGCTTTTGCTAAAATTGTTACATTAAGCTCCCCAAAAATATGCTGCTGCCTCTTTCCTTGGCTCGCACTTCTTTTATTTTTGTCTTTTCTTAAACATCAGGATTTTTCGCATCTTCCACCAGACTCTTCGGTTGTGAATATTCATGAGCATGAGCTCTTATGAAGGCACTACCCTTAAACTGGCTAGCCCTGTTTGGGTTTCTACCAGCCCAACATCAGGACCACTATATGGGTTCTGTACACATTTGTCCCTTCATTCCTCTTGCAACATGTCACTTGTTGAGTGACCCCCTTTGTCACTGTCTCCTGGCGGGAGCTGGGCTGCCATGGTCAATACCAGTCTCTGTCTCAAGGAACTTAGATCTTTCCCATTTAAGACAATATGAAAGATCTCTCAGCTGACCTGTCCTATTCAACATTGAGTATTCAATGAGTATTTATTGGATTTGAAGGTGAACATTCCTTCCACGGCCCCACACTATATATAATTTAAGTGCAGTTTTCTGAAACAAATGATAATGATTGCCAAACCATTGATAAGCATTTTTCTTTAGACCAACAAGTTGGGTCCCTCAACTCTATTGGTTTTGAAATCTCCCCGATTCTCTCATTAATGTTAAAACTCAAACCCTGCATTCCAGAAGAAACATTTTGGAATGTAGCTATGAATGGTGATGACACAGTGCATTCAAGATAACAGAATAAAAACAATTTTTCTTAAAAAGGAAAAAAAAAAGTTTTCTTCCCTCAACTTTTGTGTGGAAATGCAGCCTTTTAAAATACACGTGGCTTGGCATGTACATAGCCATCTCTTTCTGGCTGAAATGTTAAAAATAGATTTTTTTTCCCCTAAGGAGACCATTTTGGGGGAGATGAGCACTTCTTAGCTAATTTAATATCACAGCTTGTGCTATTTTAGTCCTAGATTGTGTTTGAATCTCACAGCGTTTCAATACAATGTGTGATCTGTATTCAGACAGGATTGTAAACTACTCCATTCTAATTCAGTCTGATCCTCAGTGGCCTTATTTGTGCGACAGACAAATGTGAGACTTTGGCTTCCTATGAAAGGCGATAAATCATTCTCTTCTTTTTGTTCTTAAATTAAGGTTTCTGTAAATAATTTCAAATGCTTGATATTGAATTCTAAGACATTTCCTGTGAAGTGCGCTTTGCAAAGTGCTCATCTTCTAGCTCCCAGGCAGATTGTATGTGCATGCACGTGCTGTGTGTGCAGTGTTGGTATGCAGATGTGTTGTCATATAGTTCACATTTTTCCCCTGTACAATGCAAAGTGAAGAGATTGCACAATATGCTCTAAAAACTGTTACTCCCTGAAAACCACCAAATCCTAAGACAGTCCTGTATCCAGCCCCTCTTCCACTGCCTTCATTCAGACGTGCATCACCTCTTAGACTGTTGTTTCTAAAACTTTCTAAATGGAAGTCTCCCTTCCCACTCTCCCAACCAGTCTCTTCATCCTATCTCAAGTCACAGGTAACAAAATTCTGATCATGTGTTAAAAAAAAAAAAATCCTGTGGCTTGAATATGATAGGATAAATTCTAACTTGTTAACAAACTGAACATTGGGAATCTATTTCTCAGACTTCAGTCACTGAGCCAGGGCCCCAGGTTCCAACCAAAGAAAAATTTCCATTGGGAACCTTTTACCACCGCCTTTATGAGATATGGTACAAAAAAAAAAAAAAAATCAAAACTCAGCAACTTAAAACAATAAACATTGATTAGCTCAGTATCTGTGGGTCAAGAGTGCTGCAGTGACTTAGCCAAGTGGTTCTTGCTAGGGTGTCTCGTGAGGCTGGGGGACCCTTCCAAGAGGATCAGGTGATATTGGCAAGAGGCTTGGATTCCTCATAATAGGCGCCTCTCCACAGGTGTTGCCTGAGAACCTTTTCAACAGGACATCTGGTTCTCCCCCGGGAGTGACAGAGCCAAGGAGAAAGCCACAGTGCCTTTTACAACCCAGTGTCCTGAGTCACACACGTCTGACACACTCAATTCATTATAAGTGGGTCACTCAGTAGAGCCTACTCATGGCGGGGGGAGCAGGGGGCCCATATGTTAAAGGGAGAACATCAAAGAACCTGTGAGCGTATTTGAAAACCATTACTGTGGCTGAGGTTCCGTAGGTCTTCAAGGCGTGACCATCATGGTGTGAGAATGTGATCGCCCTCCTTCACATGAAAGACAGTTAGCTTTCAAGACTACACAACAATCAATGGGTGGGATTTTTTTCTTTTTTTTTTTTTTTTTTTTAGTTTCTATGTTGCTTGCAATTTTTGTTATGGTCACGGAAGCAGTCTTTGCTAGCTTAAATGATGCCTTTGTATGAATTTTTTAAAAGCATATCTTCCTCAAAATATTTTAGTCTCTACAAGGAAAAAAAAAAAAAAGGGCTGTTGTAATAAGCAGGCAAATCCCCTTGACTCTTGATGCAAACCACAGCCCTGGGGTTGGACAGCATTCAACAGAACTGCCCAGAGGATACAACAAATTTTTAGGAAGTGTTTGCTGGTTTTGCTTATTTGAGTTTTTTACCTTCAGGTTGAGTAGCCCTTATTCAAAATGCCTGAGACGAGAAGTGTTTGAAATTTTAGCGTTCTTCAGATTTTGGAAGACTAGTGTAGGTTTTCTCTGTTGAGCATTTCTAATCCAAACTTCTGAAATCTGAACTGCTCCAAAATCAGAAATTTTTTGAGCAACATTTTGGTTTCAAATTTTGGAACATGTCTGATTTTTGGATTAGAGATACTCAACCTGTATCATGTTTGAGTCCTAGGCTAAACCATAACTCTCACCACAACAAGCCTTAAGTGGTAGTTACCATCCTTATTTTAGAGAACCTTAATTCCATGGAGATTAAACAGCTAAACCAAGACCCCAGAAGAATTAAGTGTTGGGAGAGAACTTGAGATCAGCCCTGGATTCCAGCTCCGCCTTCCACAGTCCCATTCAAAACCAAGCAGACTATGTTTGTTGTGCTTAAAAACCGAAGGGCCCTTAAATTCATCTTCCTAATTTTATCTGCTGCCAGTTTATATAAACATGTCTCAAACAGTCAAAAATTCAGCAACTTCATCCTTACCTAAATGGTAGCCCATAAATTTAAAAAGAGAATTCGGCGGTTTCAGTATGGGTAAAATACAGTGCACAGAGTTCAAAGAGACAAGGCTGTTGGCATTGCATTCTTCCCATTTTGAGCCTGCCGTATTTTAAAGCGGCATCCTGTTTTTTGAATCAAGGACGTTTATAAGGGTAAACAGCAGAGATAAATGTCTGGCCATAATTCAACCATCAGGAAACACATTTTGACTACTTGATGAATCAGCATCGCTCCCATCTTCCCTCCTGTAGGGTGGATGTGGTGTTCTGACCGGCAGATATGCCTGGGAAGGAGCAAAGAGGTGAAGGCTGCTTCGGTTAAAGCTGAATAGATTATTATTCAGAAAAGACGACTGATCTCACTACCAGTTTGAAAATCGCAACCCTGACTCATCTTCCTCGTGTCTTGTAGAATGACTGGTGCTGGAGACAAGCTGCCGTGAGGAGCCCGGCCACGGAGGCTGCAGGTGCCGTCTTCACCTAATTTCCTCTGTTCAGGTCTCTCCCCTTGCTTTGGTTGAAACCGGTAGAAAAAAAAAAAAACACAGGAGATGGCCTTGCATCTTGCAGCCTTTGCAATCCTGTCCTGCCTTCTTTTTTCTCTCTTTTTTTTTTTTGTATTTGGGATTGTACCCAAGGATCTTTTACCTTCAAGCCCTTTTAATATTTTATTTTGAAATGGAGTCTTGCTAAGTTGCTGAAGCTCTTGCTATGTTGCCAAGCCTGGCCTCCAGCTTGCAATCCTCTTATCTCAGCCTCCCAAGTTGCAAACCCTTCCTCTCTATAGCTGAGACCCGTCTGCCTAAAGGTGGGCCTCCATTCCGTCACCATCTTGGTCCCGAGGCTTTACGACAGTACTGAGAACTAGTTTGGGAGCATTAGGAGGTTGTAAAGAATATGAAAATTTGGGGTTTGTATTGTGTGTCAAGGAGGGCAGATTGGGAGGAGTATACACTTAAAGAATGACATTTCATGCATCACTATCCTGGAGAGTTAGCTGGGGGAGGAAACCAAGTCTATTAAATGGAGTCTTCTTAAATGGAAGGGATCTCCAGAAAGTAGAATCTCATTAACCTCTCAGGTTGACAGAAGCCAACAGAATAGAAGGCAACCAAGCACACCACAAGTCACAGCGCTTTGAGGATAAAAATGATACAGTCTTTCACCAGCCGAACATCCATGCTTCTCACATTCGTGAAACAACCATCGGTCTTAGATGCTATGCTAAGCCCTTTCTCACATAATTTTATTCTCACGGGAACTGTAAAGTAAATTAAAATCCATCTTACTGGTGAGGAATGAGGACTAAGCTCCTTCTCAAAGGCACACATCCAATAAGTAGAGAACATGAAGCACAAACCCAGGTAAACAAAATGTGCTAAGACTCATTCTGTATGGCTGAAGATGAATTTTTAGCATCTAGTGTGGTGGACACTACTTTTGTCATTGGCAGTAAGTTGTGCTGCAGATTCTTCTAAGAAGCATAGGACACTACGGTATGTGCTGGTTTGTGATTCTTCCACACAAGTGGCTTAAAACTATGCATCATATCTGATAACAGCAGGGCTGAAACATCTGAGTCCTTCTGGGAAGCTCATTGGTGATCGCTGTTCTTCTCCAACCCAGTGGAGGGGTTCACCCCAATCTGTAGAGCAGGTGGACTGGGGGTGTGGTTGAAACAGGGAGGAGCCTCTACTGCTCTGGCCTCACAAAGGAGCCAAGATCAGGAAACGGTGGATCTAAGGAAAGCTGCAAATTCCATCATGCAGAAATAGGAGCAACTCAGAAGATGCTGGATTACAGATGGGTCTCCATTAATGATGCTTCGACTTGCCATTTTTCAACCTTACAGTAATGCAAAAGCAAGCATCCAGCAGGAATCTAACTTTGAATATTGAATTTGGACCTTTTCCCAGGCTAGTAACGTGCCTTTGGATGCTTTCTGGAGATGCTGGGCAGTGGCTGCGGGCCACAGCTCCCAGTCAGCAACATGATCACGAGAGGGAAGGATGGATACGAAGGTAAGCTGTCTGGTTAAGCTAGGTCGTTTGGTAGGAAACTCAGCATATTAAATATATTTTCAACCTAGCCTATTCTCAACTTCTGATTAGTTTATCAGAACAGGACCACATCCTGTTCAGATACAAATGTCCAGGAACATTTGTATCTGTTGCAGTGCTCCTTATCTCAAAAACAATTTCAGCTTCTTAAACTTTGTTTTAATTCGGAGATTTTCTCTTGCCACATGAACTATTTTATTTAACCACAACAGATAGAAAGTACTTCAGAAAGGTGAAGAAATCCCTCTATGGAAGTTTTGGATAATTTTGGAAATTGGGATCACTATTTTAATGCATTTTGTAACTCCACTTATAGATGCCCAGGGGCCCTCAAGAATGTTAAGGAACCATTTTCTAGGCCTGATTCCCCTGCCTGCAAGACTGTGGGAATCTCCTTCCTTCTGTTCCAACCCGTATAGCCCTAGGTGTTGGTCTCCGTCTTCTGCTTATTTACCCTTCACAATCTGACGTTACCTTATTCATTGTTATCGTCTGCCTTGTTCACCTCCTATCTCCTTGGCATAACTCAGTGTCTACCCCAGGATGGGCGAATCCAGGCATTTTTGGAATGAATGACGAAATCCAAACCAAAGTCCTCGTCTAACTCCCACTTCAGGGGCGCACACTCTCATCCGCTCCCCCTCCCTCCTCTCCTGCCCCTCTGTTACCGATACTATCTTTCTGCAGATGGGAACTAGGCTTGGCATTTCAAAGTTTCTCTTCTCTCTGTTCTTGGAAAGTGAACAAAAATGGTATGGTTAAGGCGATGGGAGTTCAGAATATGGACCTCTTTATGCAAAGAGAGTATGTGTCAGTCCTCGTGTGTCTCCCTTCAAAAGAGGGGACGTCCTGTTCACTGTGCACCTAGGTCCAAAGCAGAAGGAAGCGCTGCTGGGTCTGGGAGACGGAGGTGCGGTCCAAGATCGCAGGCAGGTCCCAATCGGAATCCCTCCTCGCGGTCCAGAGAACAATGCCTAACACACCCCTTTCCTTCGCCCAAATACATGTACTCTCCAGATAGTCTGCCGGTTGCTAACCATTGAAGCCCCTTGGCCGACTGACTGCAGGTAGGTCTGACTCAGAACGCCCGCCCCTTTTCCCCTTTCATAGAGTGCACGTGACCTCTCAGCCACAGGGTCACCATCCTGTTCTCTGGAAATCCTGCTAACTGGGGAGAAAGTAAGCCATGAGTGAAAGCAACTGCAGTGGTGGCTCATAATTGATAACATCTGCAGTTCAATTGCGAGAAGGGGAAATGAGAGGGAGGCCTCATTACAGCGTCTGAAATGCTTGGGTTAGCATGTTCTGCCTGCTTAAGGGTAAATGGCTTGAAGCTTTCGAGGATTTCTCGGCATTCATGATCTTTTCTGGTCATTCCCTCCTTTCATCATAGATGGATTATAGCAGTCAGGTGAGTTATGTGTGTGCATCACAAACCCAGCCTGGCAATCAGGAGCTCCAAATGTTTTTAGTCACTTTGCTTTTCTCTGTTGAGTTCTAGGCCATCTTAAGGCCTCGAGCTACTGAGCATTTTATTTTCATGGAAAACATTGAAATATTATTTAGTAACTTCATGAGCATGTGTCTATTTCACTAAAAGATTTTCCTGTTTTCTCCCAGTGAGCCGACAGCTGCTTGTGGTTTAGGAATGTGAGGCCAGTGTTCCTGGCTGAAGGAGAATTGCTCCCTGTGCTCTGGACAAAGGATCAATGTGTTTTATTCATGTTTCAGATTTCTCAGAGTATCTCAGTATTCAAGCATCTAATATAAAACTGGCTGACCCCCCTGAAGGCCCCTTACTCTGATTTTATGGACTTGCTTCCATCTGCTGAGAATTCTTTGGTGTAAAGAATCTGAGAATTCAGATCTGGATAGCGTTTCAGGATTCCCAAATGTTCTCAGCATTTAATTTGCCACCTGATGCCTTTTAACTCAATTTAATAGTCAAAAAAGGATTTTTGTACTTTCTGCACTTAAATGATTATGTGTTCCTTTGCATGCGCATGTTGGATTTTCTTAAGGAATTTATTCCAGACAAATGTCCTGAGGGTCACATTATACTACAGTTGCTTCTAAAATTAAAATTCTGGTGATTTTTGCTTTGTTTTGCTTTTGGTCTGTTCAGGGGGTTTGATCAGCAGTAGTATGGCTGATTTCAAGCTGAAAAGGAAATATAAAGCATGTTGGGGTTTTTTTTGTTTTGTTTTGTTGTTTGGGTGTGTGTGTGTGTGTGTGTGTCTGTGTGTGTGTGTGTCTGTGTGTGTTGCTGGGAATTGAACCCAAGGGCATTCTACTTCTGAGATACATGCCCAGCCCTTTTTATTTTTTATTTTGTGTTTCAAAATTTAGGGTCTCACTAAGTTGCTGAGCCTAGTCTTGAACCTGCAATCCTCCTGTTTTAGCCTCCCAAGTACTGGGATTACAGGAATTCACCACCACACCTGTCTAAGCACCTCATTTCTTGACCATTTATCTGCTCTTACCCTCTTTTGCTGGTGATTGGGCTGCCCTTGCACACATTCAGGTTTACAGGGAAAGAAAGCAAGCAATGGCAGGGGAGCGTCTCGCCAGTGAGAAGCCAAGGAGCTGTAGCTGTGTTGTGCTCCCGCTTCACTCTCCGCTTCCTGCCCACTTGGGGTGACCTCCCTGAAGACGGCGCTCTGGCCACTGCTGCCCTCCAGTGCCCAGGGAGCTGTCTGGTATGTGCTGGGTGGAGGGTAAGGCGAGTGGATGTGGGTAGAGAGGACCCAGGATCACTCTGGGGTTTCTAATCTGGACTGAGGGAACCAGAAACACTCTGCAAGGTGGTTTCCCATCAGCAGGGTCATGGCCTTTCACAAGCTCCCCAAACACGCAGGCTGTGGTTCTTCCCTGCTGGCATTCTCTGTTTCATGTCCCCCTCGTATGCCAGGTGCAGCTCCAAGTCCTGGCGATACAGTGATAAGCTCACCAGACAGAACAGCCCCGGCCTGGCCCCCTCGGTGCTCCGGGGGCCTTGGCAGAGACAGACAAGAGATAATGCTAAACAGGTCAGAAGTATGGGCTGCCTAATGATGGCATGTGCTTAAGAAGACACGAATAAAATGGGCAAGGTGGGAAGTAGCCTGGCTCAGTTTTACATCACTGAGTAGACACTGGAAGAGGTGAGGGAGGAGAACTGCAGGGAAATCAGGGAAAAGCCGTCCTGGCTCTGGGCACAAGTAAGCCACAGGGAGGGCAGAAGCCCTGACGAGTGCAGGGCTGCTCAGGTAGAGCTCGTTGCCTATTTAAGAATAAGCAGCTGGGAAAGCAGGCACGGCGTACAGCTGTAATCCCAGTACTTGGGAGGCTGAGACAGGAGGATTCCAAGTTTGAGGCCAGCCTCAGCAATTTAGGGAGACTCTCAGCAACTGAGCGAGACCCTGTTTCAAAATAAAATTGAAAATATTAAAAGGGCTGGGGTGTACCTCGGAGGTAGACCACCCCTGAGTTCAATCCCCAGTACAAAAAAAGGAGGAGGAAGAGGAGGAAGAGGAGGAGGAGGAGGAGGAGGAGGAGGAGGAGGAGGAAGAAAAAGAAGCCAGGCATAGTGGCACACACCTGTAATCTTAGTATTTAGAAGTGTGAGACAGAGGGATCACAAGTTGGAGGCCAGCCTCAGCTATTTAAGGAGACCCTGTTTCAAAATAAAACAGGATGGGGCTTTAGTTCAGTGGTAGAGCGCCCCCTGGGTTCAATCCCCAGTACATTACCCCCACCCCCACCCCACCCCCCACACACAAAAGAATTGCATCTAAGAAGGAAAATTTTCCAGTGTTCTTTAATCAAATGTCATTTAGGGGAAATCCAAATTAAATTTAATTAAGCAGAGTCTCTGGAATCTTCCTTGGAAACTTTAAATGAGAGAGAGAGAGAGAGAGCGAGAGAGAGACAGAGAGAGTGTGTTTTGGTACAAACTAATTCCTACTTAAATTGGAAACCACTTTTAGGGTTTGAGGGACTGGGAAGTGGGGGGTAGGTAGCAGTGGAGGCTCACTTTGTGACCCCGCATCACTAGCAGTATCATCGCAAACCCATCCTCACACAGCATTAAAAGTTCCGAGAGAGTGTTAAAGAGAACTGTGTCAAGTGACAAAAGCACAAAAACGTCATGTTTCCCTTATTTTATATTATTTGTTTAGTTAGTCCTACTATTAATTACCACAAATTGCCCCTATTAACTAGTCTTCTTTTTACTTTTTGTTTAATAGTATTTATGTAATGGAAAAATAAATAATATTGGATAATATATGATTTCAAATAAACACATAATTTTTATATCTTTATAATAAAGTATTAACATGTGAGCCAGGTATTGTGGCACACACCTGTAATTCCAGTACTTGGGAGGCTGAGATAGGAAGATCGCAGATTCGAGGCCAGCCTCAGCAACTTAGTGAGGCTCTCTGTTTCAAAATAAAATAGAACTGGAAGTGTAGCTCAGAGGTAGAATGCCCTGGATTTAATTCTCAACATCACAAAAATAATAATAATGACATGCAAACCATATATAATGTGCACATACTATATATGCATATATAACAGACACATATAAGCATAAATAAAAGGTGTGTGTGTGTGTGTGTGTGTGTGTGTGTGTGTGTGTGTGTGTGTGTGTTGTTATTGTGCTATGGCTGTGTCCTGAATAGGCTTTCTGGAAGGCCCTACCTAACCTCAGAGTCCAGTTTTAGTGGCAAATTAGAGAAAGCATCAGACACCATCCCTACTTGGAGAACAAAGACAATGGAAAGAAAACAGTGCAGACCAGCCACAGTCCCAGGGTTGGAGTCCCTCAGAGCCAGTAAAATCAGGAACCTCACTGGAGCTAAACACAACAGCTGAGGAATTTAGAGAACTTGAGACTGGAGGATCTGGGTTCTCGGCCAGCCTCAGCTACCTAGTGAGGCACTCTGCAACTTAGTGAGACCCTGTTTCAAAAAAAAGAATAAAAAATAGGGCTGGGGGTATAGCTCAGAGGTAGAATGTCCCATGTGGATTAATCCTTTTGTGAGAGTTAAATCTGCATATGTAGTGAGGCTTAGTGTCCCCCACCCCCCCTCCCCTTGCTATACTTTCTTTCCTCAGGGTCACTTGTCACTTGGATTGCTCAGCAGAATGTATTGTGATCATAAAGAGGTCATGGACGGACGCTAGAGAATAGTGACCAGCCACAGGCACACTTTTTTTTTTTTTATTGGTGCATTGTAATCATGCATCTTTGTAAGTACAAGCTGGTAAAGGCATACATGCACACATCTCTCATTTAACCCTTCCTCAATTCCCGCCCCACTCCCTCACCCTCCCTCCTTCTCAAGTTCAGTTTAGTGATTGACTTTGATATGTTTGTGAAAGTACATCATGTGCATTAGGGTGCCCCCCATCTTTCATTCACTGAAATGAGAATTACTACTGCAGGCCAGGTGTGTCCTGAGCATTAAGGAATATCAGAAGTTAGGTTAGGAGAGGAGAGGACGCCACTCCAGAGGTTTCCCACCATCTGGAGCTCTTTTCCTCTTCTCTTCCTGTGACAGTTCAAATCCTATGAAATCCAAATCTAACCACCTTCTTCCTAAAGCACCCTGTCTCTATAACCCCCACACCCCCCCAGCAGTCATCTCCTACCATGCCAGCTCCTAACAATTATTTGTTGTCAAAACATCCCCAATAACTCATATATAGCCTCATGGCATGTCTTCCATTTTTTATTTAATTATTGTCAAAGCCTGTTGTTTCAATCTTACATTATTCTGTTTAACTTTTCCCACTGAGAGGGCAATGGAAAAACCTACCCATTTAAATATTCCCACTGTGGCTTCAACTGGGGAAACCCAATTGGCATACGAGCTGCCCCACCATGAATATTAAGGTGAATTTACTTTGTAGTATTTTCAGTTTGGGGTTACTTTTAATTTATAAAAGTTAACTGTAGCCCTAAAAGAGATTTTTGTTGAAAGGGGGCGTAGAGGCAAGGAGACCTGTACAATTAAAGACTTAGATAGACAACACATGCTCTGAATTGCAAACTCCTGTCCCTGTCATTGTGAATGGTCATAATCCAATAACACTGAAAGCAATTAAGGTCTCCACCTTGCTTCACTCTTACCGGAACGAGAACATTAGTGAACTCAGGGAAGGTAGGAGTGAGAGGGTCGGAAACCTAGGAGAAGTTCCCCTCAGTGCTTGTGTAATCAGTCCTCCTCTGTATCCATGGCTTCCTCACCTGCAGAAACCAAACTTGGATTGGAAATATACCAACACCCTGTTTCAAAATAATAAAAAACTTAGAGTTGGAGGTGTAGCTTGGAGGTAGACTGCCACTGAGTTTAATTTGTTTTTAACGGGTCTGTGCCAAATATGTACAAACTTTTTCTTGCCATGATTCCCTAAGCAATAGTGACTTTTTCCACAGCACTCGCATTGTCATAGGTGTTATAAGTAATGGAGAAATGATCTAAAGTATATGTTGGCATGTGTGTAAATTGTATGCCAAAACTCTGCCATTTTATATAAGGATCCTGAGCATTTCTAGGTTTGGGTATCTGTCAGTGGTTCTAGAAGCAATCCTTCCTGGTTACTGAGGGGTGACTGTATACTGTTTTGAATGTGAATTATTGAAATGAAGCGTTTTGCAGAACTCATTGTTTATTTCAACTTTCCACAGAAATGATGTTTGCACCATACCTAGTAGAAAATAGGCGCTAGGTACTTGAGTTTATTCTTTGTAATTCAGGACTCAGTGGTGCAGAATTGCTTCATGGTCCTGAACTTAAAACAGAAAAACAAAAACAAAAACCAGCGTCTTAGTCTGCTTGGACTGCTATAACAAATGCCACAGACTCAGTGGCTTAAGTGACAGGTGTATTTCCCACAGTTCTGGGGAGTCCAGGACCACAGTGCCTGTGTAGCTGGTTCTGGTGAGGGTCCACTTCCTGGCTTGGAGACCACTACCTTCTAGCTGTGTCCTGACCTGTCTCTTGTGTTTCTTCCTCTTCTTAAAAAACACTGATGCCATCATGAGAGCCCGCCCTCAAGCCCTCATCTACCCTTGTCACCTCCCAAAGGCTCCGGCTCCAGATGCCGTGGCATCGGTGAGTAGGGCTTCAGCATATGGACTTTGAGGGAATGCAAACATTCTGTCCTCAACAGGCAGTTTCTGCAAAATAGGTCAGAGTGGAGACAGAAGGATCTGAAGTCATTTACCTTTATACATCTACTAAGGAGCTAGTAAGGCTAAGGAACTTTGAGATCAGCCAGAGCTGAGCTGTATTAAATGATCTAAATCCTGTTGGAAAGTAAACTATGGAAGATTCTGAAGTGTTGAGACCCGTAGGGTTTTCTGGATGAATTTTCCCATCCAGATGTGTGCATGTATGCTTTAGTGTGTGTGTGTGTGTGTGTGTGTGTGTGTGTGTGTGTTCATAATTTTATAAGAGAAGTTTCAATTACTCTAGAATTCAGGGACTGAAATGTGGGAGCAGAGATGAACACAGAACCTGCTGTGTTGTTTGCCACTTCTTACTCATTTCCATGTAGGATAGAAAATAAAATAAAAGATACGTAGAACAGAGACAAAAGGAAGAACAAGGAGACGATAGCTTTCATCTAAAAGCCTTGAACTGAAGTCCCTCAGATGTTCACCCCCAAAGCCAGTTTTCCTTCGGGGATTGGCACTCCCAGGCCAGCTTCCCCAAGCCTGTCACTCTCAAAATTCTGGGAAATCTACAATCTTCATTCACAATCTCAAAGTTACCAGAAATTCATCCGCTAATGAAAATCACCCTATGCACTGTTAATTAGCCAACTAATAGAAGTATTTTTAGAATAGATTGAGCAAAGGGAAATACCAAACTCATAATATACAGTACTCTTCCATTGTTACCTATTGATCGGATAATGGAGCAGAGGCCAAGCTAAGAGTCCTAAGAATTGTCAGACCACTGTAAACTCTCTTGTGATCACCAGACTGGTATCTCCAGGCCTTCCAGTGTCTACCCCTTGCAAAGTTTCCTTTATAAAGAGGAGCCTGAAGCCCCCAAAGCACTTATAATTCTTGAATTGGCTTACACTCTTCCTTTAATGTGCACTTCTTGATTTCCCATGTGTACCTCTGTCCGGCACATCTCAAAATGCCTTTCTGCAATGTTTAGCAAGGACCCTGTCATCCTGAATCCAGGTTCCCCTCTGTGGGACGTCCTCAGAATCCTTCTGGTGACAATATAAGCTGGTACATTTAAAACACATTGATTTAATTCTCATCTGGAGACCTCGCAGACAAAATGGATATTCCTGTAGGTAATACACAAGGTTGGATCCAAGCCACACAGCAGCCAACGCCCTCAACAGACTGCCTCCCACACACCCATCAGTTACAGACCAGCAAAACCACTGGGGCCTGTCTCTCCGAAGAGCACCCAATGGGCTGCACAAATTCTTCAGGCTCCTGCAATTCTTCAGTGACCTCTGCATAAGGTGGCATTTATTTATTTACTTATTAATTTTTTATTTGTTATTTATTTATTCATTTATGTGTGTGGTACTAGGGATGGAATCCAGGGGCATTCTACCTCTGAGCTACATCCCTAGCCAAATGTTATTCTTTTATTTTGAAACAGGATCTCACTAAGTTGCAGCGGACCTCACTAAGTTGCTGAGGCTAGCTGCGAACCTACGATCTTTCTGTCTCAGCCTCCCAAGTACTGGGATTACAAGCATGTGCCACCATGCCCGGCTAGCATTTCTTTTAAATGACAAGTTCATCCATTTGGTAGCAGACATTCCTGAGGATGCAGAGGTGTCAGGGGCCAGCCCTCAAGGCAGCAGGTCGGGGGTCACTCGTTAGGTGTGGACCGAGACAAGGTCTCGAGAATACACTCACACCGCCCGTGGTGTGGAAGCGCATCTGTTTAATTCAAGTAGTAGCCGTTTCTTATACTATCTTTTACAATGAGGAATACAGAACAGGAATTTTTACGGACTTGTTTTTCCTAAAAGTTGAGTAGATACATCTTTAACTAGAAAAACTATTTCCCATGGTATTTGATGGGATTAAGAAAACAGCAAAGTTTACAGAATACAATGCGTATATAAAAATTCTTTTAGTACAAAAACAGTGTTAAAGGTTAACGACAAAGAAGAGTGTCTATTCATTAGTTTAAATCTTCACTATTTATTTTAGCTCCTGTAAGCAGTGTTCTTATCTTATTCTCAGGCAGCTAGAGTTAATTAATGTGTGGTGGAGTCAAGGGGGAGGTTCCAGAGGGACCAGAAAGGGGGAAGTGGGCAAGCTCTCTGTCTTAAAACTTTCTTTACTCACAGATAAAATAGTAGACCTGAGTTTCTTTGGTTTAGTAGCTAAGCTTGCAAAGTCCATTTCCTGATGTTTGTAAAAGGTTAATGAATATCTCTGAGGCAAGCTGAGGCATTGTCTTTTTTAGCTAACATTGAGGAATCACAATCCGTCCAGCCATCTTGTGTTTCTAAGAAATTTTCCTTTACAATTAATGTGAAAGCAAAACCCAAAGCACCCCAAATTTCCAGAATATAATAATGCAAAGTGGGAAATTCTACACATTCCTTCTTTTGGAATCTTCTGCCTTGCAGGGTTCCAGCGGGACCGAGCCTTGCTCAAGGCCCAGCTATTAAGATGACATTGCACAGAGGTAACCACGAATGAGAAACCTGCAGGTATTCTCCACAGAACAAAGGGGAAAGTCTTTGTTCTAAGGATAAGATGACTAAAGGAGTGTGAATAGAGACATCTGCCCAGAAAACAAAAGGACAGTCATGGCACAGAAGACGAGTAAAAGATACTTCCCAAACGAAGCCTAGCCAGTTCCAACAATCTTCCCAGCTTCAATGTTTATTTTGGAGTTTTCGTTCACAAGTACTCAGAGTATGTTACCCTCTGACAACTATTCTTCTCTTTCAAAACGAGTACCTAAATATTTGGTCAAGCTGAAATGCTGCTGATCAGATCCGATGGCGCCAAGTGAGACAGCATCGAGGGGTACCCAGCAGAGCAGATGCAGCCAGATGCAGAGGCTCTTGGGCCCCGCCCATGAGCTCCCTCCACAGGGCCTACAAAAGGGAGGTATAAATAAGGCCTGAATGTCAATGTCCCTGTCTCATCAAATGTTTCTGTCCCGTTTTTTATGAGCAAATTATACACTGCCTATTCTCCACCACATTCATTTCAGGTATTCCTCCATGTTCTCGGATATCGTGCTGGTGGACATTGCTGGCCTGGCCTGCGCAGCGCCCTTCTTTTCTGGAAACCACACCTCTAATTTCCTTGAGGCACTGCGGCTACCCCCACCACTTCCCCTTCCTCCTTCCAGCTCTCCGCTGCCCCTGCCCACTCGCTGACGTTGTGTCCTGTGCCTCAGACAGGACAGTTAGAGAGGCCCATCTCCCCAGCCACGTGGCCCATCAGCAGCCTCCCCGTGAGGAGTAGGGGAGAGGCGCCATTCAAACAAGCAGTGGGAGGGGCTGGAGGAAAGCTGAGGGGCATGGAGGTCTACTCATGATTGTCTACTCAACTTTCAGTTCTACAAGAAAAAATTTCTATCACTTTTGAAAAAAGATGTTCTGCCTAAACTCCTACCCCCGGTGTCATTTAGAGTCTGTTAGTTTGAAGACAATGAATGGCTGTGCAGTGCGTGAGTCTGTTGCTTAGACTCACGTCTTTCTTGGAAACCCTCCAAATGAAGACTTAATTGGCATCTGCTGCAGGACCCAAGCAGCCTGATAAACACAACTGTTCAGAACCTGCTGGGCAAGGCCACTGCTCAGCCATGCCAAGTAAGGTATTCCTCCACTAGCAGGTGAACTGCTCTCTGTAAACTGTGGGTGCTTTAAAACACCATGCAAGTCTTACACAGTCGTTATTTAAAAGCTGGGGGAAAAATACCCAGTAAGATAAAAATAAAATAGAATTATTTCTCCATAATCCTCATGTTCACTGAGTTTGTGGCTAGTTCTTGTCCATCTGCCCATTGCACTATAAACTCACACACAGGGATGTGTTTTCTTCACTATTATCATTGCAAGACCTAGCAGGATGCTGCCTTATCGTAAGAATAACAATTGATAAAACTCGGTGAATGAATGAAAGGATGAATGAAATGATCCAGCATAATGTAGTATGTCCAGGCCCCCATGAAGGCATTCAGAGAAAAATGAAGCTATTCACAGCTGGAGACAAAAGCCTGGTAATGCTTTGTGCCGGAGCCCTGTGTGGCTGCCCTCCCTCAGGCAGGCAGGCACAGCTCGGGCTGGTTTGGGAAGCTCAGGTGTAGTTCTGAATAGCAGCTGGCTTTGGAGTCAGACCAGCATTTGCTCTTGGCTTACAGACTTACTGGTCTTTTAAGCATCAATAAATACTAGATGCAATTACCTCACCTACTGGATTCTGTTCCCCAAGATGTCCAACCCTAATTCTTTCCACCCAAGGGATCAAAGCTTAGTTACATAGTGACTTCCCTAGCCCTTGTTCTATGTGTGACCTTGAACACAGTGGACTTGGACCTGGCTCTGATCCAGACCCCAAGCAGGACCCAGTTCACTCTGGATGAAGCATCCTCATATCTAGCCATGTGATCCATGTGAAATCCAGTTTAGAACTTAAGTCCAACAGAAGGAGAATAATACCAGTGATCGAATTTTAATTTTAGTTTAGAATAAGAGACAATTACAGTGAAAATGATACATCAATCATTCTCATGCAGTCTTTCGGAATGTGTCTTGGGAACCATTCTGAAAACAGAACTGTGGAATATTTTAAGCAACGACACCTCTGTGGGAATGAGGAGCTCGTCCCCCACACAACTACTCCACGGGGTAAGCCTCATTTAGATGTCTGAGCTTCAACAAGTTTATTGAAAAACATATGTCCTTATAGTAATCTCAGGAAACTGCAATCATTTCAGAAATACCTAGTCGTTTTAGTTTGGAATATGTAGAGTGCTGTTTCTATTGGGTTGTTTCTCTCTTACTGTCACACGAATTTATTGACCACAAGAGCACTGGTAGCATACATCTAACGTGCTTGGGGTTTATCTTGCCCCTGACCAAACAGTACCAGGTGATGAAAGGACTATAGGGAACAATTTCCAAATATCCACTTCTATAAAAAGCCCAACAATAGTCACTGGCAATTAGGAATAAACATATTCTTCAATTATTCTACTTTTCAGCCTTTAAAAATCATTATCTGAACATAAATTCAAACTGTATCTTTTAAAATTCTTTTTTTAATTAAAGCAGAGTTTAAACAAGAGGCAAGTTTTCTTCCTATAGGCTGTGAAACTATACCAAAAAGCAATTTTAACAAATACTACATTAAGTAACATATATGATGCTATAATATGTATACCAGTGGTATGCTAATTAGGCCATACTATTTTCTTCTAATTGTCGGTTTGTTGTGCTATATTAATGACAATCACCCAATTTATCTAGTTGCTAAATGAAAAAAAATATATATAATACTGGAACTGGCCTTGAGTACATGTGTCTTCGTACTCAGAAGCTGTAGACTCCTTAAGCATAATCCCACCTAACCCTCCAAGCCACTTTGGGAGAGAAAAAGTGTGATTCGTTCTTCCTCACTTCAGGTCCCCCAGGTAGGCTTGTGGTTACCTCTCCTCAAGGTAGCTTGTTATTTGGAGTAAAATCCATGGGATGAAGTCTAGGTCTGATAACTCTACTGAGAAACACAAACACAGGGCCTTTCTGGGATGAGAGGCCAAGGTCAAGCAATGCTTCCCTCCAGAAAGGCCAGGCCAACTGACCGCATTCCCCCCATGGTGAATGGGAGTGGGTGCAGTGGCCCCGTGTGGCGGGGCACACTAAATAACTACTCCGAGGTTTCGTCTAATTCCATTTAGAATGGCAACCATCAAGCATACACACAATAATAAATAATAAATACACTCTTGGTGGTATTGCAAATTAGTACAGCTGCTATGGAGATCAGTGAGGAAGTTCCTCAAATTGGGAATGGAGCCACCATATGACCCAGCCATACCACTCCTATCTTTCCAAAGGAACTGAAGTGAGAATACTACAGTGGGACATGCCTGCCCATGTTTAGAGCAGCTCAATTCACAATGGCCAAACTATGGAACCAGCCATATTGTGAATTGAGCTGCTCTAAACAGGGGTATGCATGTACCACTGTAGTATTCTCACTTCAGTTCCTTTGGAAAGATACTCAGGAGTGGTATGGCTGGGTCATATGGTGGCTCCATTCATCTGTTGATGGGTTACGATACTGTAGTATATACACAGAATAGAATTTTTGTTAGCCATAAAGAAGAACAAAATCATGTCATTTTCAGGAAAATGAATAGAACTAGAGAATATTATGCTAAGTGAGGTTAGCTAACTCAGAAAGTAAAGAGTTATGTGCTTTCTCTCACATGTAGAAGCTAGAGAGAAATTGGGGGAAAAAAAAGAAGAAAGAAAAAAAAGAGCTTCAGATAAATGAGAAGAGAGACCAATAGTGGAAGGGAATTTGGAGAGGAAGTTGGGGAGGATAAAGGGGAGACCCGATGAAGGAAATTCCAACAATCCTTTGTGCCAGGTATAGTGGCACAGGCCTGTAATGTCAGCACTTCAGAGGCTGAGACAGGAAGATCGCAGGTTGGCAGCCAGCCTCAGCAATTCAATGAGGCCCTCTGCAACTTAGTTTCAAAGTAAAGAATAAAATATGGTTGGGGGTGTAGCTCAGAGGTAGGATGTTCCTGGGTTTAATCCCCAGTAACACACACACACACACACACACACACACACACACACACACACCCTTTGTGTATTTGTAAAGCTATCAATACCACTGTCAATATTATTAAAAGGGACAGGAAAGGAGTGTGGTGTAAGATTTGGAGATAAACACATCAGCTGCTGTGTGTATGGATGCTCTTATCACTCTAAACCTCAATATGCTTACAATGCAGCAATAAAGTATATATAAAAAAAAAAGAAGGGGGTGATGCTGATGGACTTTCTAAATCTGCCATTCTCAGCATCCGGGACTCTTTGCTTGGAATCCCCAGCCCCCTCAGTGTCAAATGGCTGCCCTACTTGTCTCAGTTAAACATTACTTATGGCCACTAAACATCCTTCTCCATCACCCTGGTCATATGAGCCTATGGTACTTTTGGCAGATCTCTCACACTTTTAATAGTTTTATGTTCTGTTGGTTGCCTTATTTTTGCCGTTAGGCAGTAAACTCCGTGAAGAGAGGGACCTTGGGATCCTGCCCACTGGATATCCAGTACTTAGCCACAGCCATTGAGACAAAGCTGAGGGTTATTAATAAATATCCATTGAAGGAATATCATGAGAGTGCAAAAACACAGGAAAGCAGGCTAAGGGTTAAAGAATCTGAACTCTACTTTGCAGCCACGTAGAATATTTTGAGGAATATAATAAGTAAACATTTAGAAGCTGTTATAGTGAATGGATATGGCTTCAATATTCAAGCATATCATCAGTGAATTTGTCTTGCTGAGCAGAGGAGAGATAAAAATAAAGTAAAAAATAAAAGGAAACAAACTGGTCTGGATGTGAGCTGGTGCCCTGGCTAGGAATTGCCCAGACAGCGGGGTCCTGAGGGACGCATGAGGCTGAGAACACGTTGGTCTGGGGACTGCATGAAGACGCAGGCCTGAGTCTAGGGGCTAGGGATGGAATTCCTCACAACTCCGGGGGACTTCCTACAGGACTGCATAAGTAGATGGCTAATAGTATAAAAACGTGGAAATCATTAAAACGTCTGAACTCAGGCCATTTGGTTTATCTTGAATAGCAAATTGAGTACTAGAATGTTTTAAATTAAAGAGCATAATTTTCACCACCTTGATTAGATGCTTAAATTCTGTTCCCAAATTAATCAATGAAATCATAAATCATGGAAGAATTCAGAAATCAGGATGATAGGATCTTTTTTAAAAAATAATTTATTCCTCAGGATAAAAGTAGTAAGAAAACCTTTACGCCAACCTCTTTTACCCTGATTATTTACATAACATGTGTTATAAAGGACTCTGGTTTTTCTCTATACCACTAAAAATGTTCGTGTGTGTGTGTGTGTGTGTGTATTAGAACAAGTTTGTAGCCAGGCATCATGGTAGCCATGCCTGCAATCCCAGTACTTGGGAGGCTGAGATACAGAGGATCACAAGTTCAAGGTCAGCCTCAGCAATTTAGCATGGCCTTCGGCAAATTAGTGAGACCCTGTTTAAAAATAATAATTAAAAAAAAAAAAAAAGTCAAGGGGTGTAGCTCAGAAGTAAAATGCCCCTGGGTTTAATCCCTAGTACTACCAAAAAAAAAAAAAAAAAAGTTTGCCTATTGCTTCCAAAATTGCTGAATGTGTATAAATTCCACTGGCTTTATTTCATTTTATGAGTGATATTCTGTTTCTTCCCATCTTCTATTTTTTAACCAATTTGTTTCTTCTGTCGGCTTCCCAATTTGTTTGGCAAAAAATATTCGCGATTCATGTCCCATTATATTCAGTGACTTTTCTGCAGGTGGAATAAATATCTTTTGGTGGACAGCAGGAAAAACAGAGATGTTCTGTGTGCTTCTGTTACAAGAGCGGGCCCTCCATCCCACCTCCAACTCCAGGCAAACTCTTCCCCTGCCCCCAAACTTGGGTCCCATTGTGATCCATCCCCAACGTCCTCTTCTACGTGGTCATACCTGGTGAGGAATCTCTGATGTTGACAGCATCACCAAACAAGCGAGCCTCTTCCTCTGATGGACCTACCTTTCTACCACTGCCCTCTGGTTTTCTGTGTGTCCAGAGTCAGATGTTGATGAATGGCTGCATTCTGTCTCTGCTTGTTCCTATCCCACATACTCTCCAACCCAATGCAAGTTCTTTCCCCTCTTCTGCCAAAACTCTAAAAATAGTGGCATACTTCAGGGCTTTCTTTGGGGCTCATTTTTCTTCTTTGTTTTCTTTCTAAATATTCTCATTCAGTCTCATCTTTATGCGATGACTTAGAGATTTGTATCTTCCACTGTGGCATCTCACCTGAGTCAAAGACTTATAAAACTCCCTCTCTGCTTGCTATCTCTACTCATTAGAACCAAAAATATTTTAAAATAGGCAATAATAGAAAATATGGAACTCTTGATTTCTCAATGTACGTCGTCCCTTCCTCCTGTCACCCTGCCCCCCAGTCTTCCCTAACTCGGCAACTGGCACTGCCATCACCCTTCCAACTGAAGCCAATTTTTAGGTGTTGTCCATTCCCTTTCTTTCATGATCCCCACTTTGCATCACTAACTCATTCCTATTAGCTTTACTTTCAAAATGTATCTCAACTCTGTCTACTTCTCTACACCCCACAGACCCACGGACAAGACGATCCCTGGACAAGACCAGTGGTTCTCAAAGTGTGGTCCCCGGGGCCACGGCATCCATGTTACCTGGAAAATTGGGAGAAATACAAATTCTGAAATACCAAGTCAGAAACTCTGGGAACAGGGACCAAGAATATGTGTTTCAGCAAGCCCTCCTGTTGACTTTAATGAAATCCAAAAGACTGGCTTGTCCTACTTTATTTTTGTCCTACAAATGAAGATTTTCCAAAGCCTACAACTTACACGTTTTGATTTATTTAAGTTTGAGAATTGTTTATTATAATAAAGGAAAACTGGAAGCAACTGCATCAATGCTCTCCAAAATACTTGCGTGTGCATGCTTTAAGATAAAACAATGCATTTCCTTCATGTGTGAATTTAAGTATGAATTACACACATGTACTTGTGAGGGAACATAATGCACTGCGGTTAAAAAAATAAATAAAAAGGCAAGTGCTGTGTGTGTGTATGCTTTTTTAACCATAGCACATTACATTCTGTAACGTGGTCACTATCTACATCTCTGATAAATATATCGCATAGTCTATCTGCCCTGACACTATTTTCTCACTGTCTCCTCTGTTCCTTGAATGATTTGAACTCATGTCTACTGCCTCATGTTGGCTCTTCATGATTCCTGAAATTCTCTTTGCCAGACCTTCCCATGTCTGGCTGCTTTCAGCTGAAATGCCAACTCCACTAAGCACGTACCCTCACCCTGTCGTATCTCCACACCACATCATTTTCTATTGCATAATCCTTTCCTTTTACTCATAATATTTATCACTGCTTAAAATTCAATTATGGATTGGCTTGCTTGGTTGTGTGTCTCCCAGTAGAACTGAAGCTTAAGCAGAGCCATGAGCTCACCCACCTCATTCATCATTCTCTCACCAGACCTAGAACAGTACCTGACACAGACCTGTTTGTTGAATTCATGAACCTGTGTTCTAGCGCTGACCCCCAGCCGCCTGTCTGATTTGTTCAAATGTGCACATTCTCCTTCTGCATCATTTTTAGCAGGCATTAAGATGTTTTATACTAAAGAAATGTACTTTTACTAAAGAAATATTAGGAAACATGTTTTTAAAAAGAAGGATGGAAAGATGAACACAAAGGGAGGGAGAGAAGAAGAAACAGAAAAGATGAGGAGGAGGAAGAGGAAAAACCACATATGTTTCCATAAACCAGAAATGAGTTATAATTTTTGTGTTATTCTATTTTTATCGTAATAATTTCCTTCTTACACTCTTAAAAATGAAGCCATATTGAACTTTTATGTAAAGTCCTACTTTCACGTAATGTTTATAATCATATTTCAAAGCCAGGTGTGGTGGTGCATGCCTGTAATTTCAGTACTTGGAGGACTCAGACAAGAGAATCACAAGTTCGAGAGCAGTCTCAGCAAGTAAATGAGACCCTCAGCAACTTAGCAAGACCCTATTTCCAAATAAAAAGTCAAAGAGGGTTAAGGTGAAGCTTGGAGGTAGAACATCCCCTGGCTCAATCTATTGGGACCCCAGGCTGAACCCTCAACCATGAGGCCCCAATAAAGACGATGACTGGACGTTGCTGGTTCAAACTTCTCTTTATTATACCTCTTTCTCTCTCTCAAGGATGCTACCCAAGCAGTAATAGTAACCATTCTCTTAACCCTGCTTCTCTCACCCCACTCTCGTTCTCCATAACCGTTCCTCGCAATAGTACCTCTCCAACAGACCCCCAACAACCTTCGCCTCCAGCAACAACAACAACAACAACAGCAACCGCCTGCCTTCGCCTTCTCTAGCGAGAGGCGGAGACTCTTAAAGCCTCGCAGGGCCTGAGTCACGAGGTGCCTGCATACAGCTCTCACCTGGGCAGGCCACGGGCCAGGCGTGCTGGTGCATGCGCTCTAGTGTGGGGCAGCCCTAGGATGTTACCACCTGCAACTGCTCCTGGCACTCTGCCAGGCGCCATCTAGAGGCGAGGTCTTTCCATCTTTCTGGTTGAGCTAAGACCCCAACATCAATCTTCATTACTAAATAATAATAGTAATAATTAATAATATCATCTTTCTTATGTATTAATCCAGGTTCTAATTTTCAGGCAACAAAAATGGATTCTGGTTGAAATCAGCAGAAAAGAAATTTACTCAAAGTGTATGGAGTAGCTCACAGACTTACTCAAAGAGCTGGAGAATCAGGATTGGGATTTCTTGGCCAAAAATAGCACCCAAAATATACTGCAGAACTGGAAACTGGAGGTAGCTTTTGCTGCCATCACCAGAGTGGAGAGTTTTGCATCACTCTATTTCAAATCCATTCGTGACTGACAAGGCCCGGGTCTTGTGCACCCGCCCTCACTGCAAGCAGCTATCTGACTTTTATGGCTTCCACAGTTGAAGCCAAGTTGGGCCCCATAAGATAAGGAATTCCCCAAATACAATACCTTGTAGATGCTATGTGTCCTAAAGACAAATTTCCCCCCAGCTCACTTTTTAAACACACACACACACACACACACACACACACACACACACACACACACTGCTATTAGAGTGTAATTTATAAGGCAGTTGATTCTCTTACAGTAACTGAAAACATGCTCACCACTTCCCCCCACCCCCCAAATCAACCCAAATCCTCATTAGTTACTGCCACCATCAGAGCCCAGGATGTCATGGTGATGTCTATTCTTTCTTGAGTTTTGTCCTAATCCTGTATTTTTATTCCACAGTCTGTGGACTAAACAGTACAGTTAATAGCTATAGCACAAATATATATGAATGTGTACACATACACATATACACACATACAAATAGGTAAAGGGAGAAGAAAAGAGAATAGAATGCACATATGCATGAAAGTACAAATAAGCTGCAGCTACCTCCTCCACCACCCAGTCCCTTTGCCTTCAGCAAAAATTGCATGAGGTGAGGAAACCTTTGTTCTTTGATAGTACTTCTTGACAGCTTTCTCAGAGTTTCTCATATTCCAGTAGACATCTCTTCTTAATTTCTATTGTTTATCAGCAATCTGGTTTTCTCTAGAATTGATCACTCCAGTAAACAACATAACCTTATTTTCTTACCTGTTTGTCTAGAAAATGAAGAGTTGGAAATAGCCAGTTAACAATCTCAGCAGGATCCTAATATGTGGACCCCAATGCAAAATAGATATGGAAGACCTATGCTCAAAAACATACAAAGAGAGTTTCAAGGTGTCAACAGAACATTCAAACAAGCATAGATCTGGATGTGGTGGCACATGCTTGTAATCCCAGTACTTGGGAGACTGAGACAGGAGGATCACATATTTCAGGCCAGCCTCAGCAACTTAGCAAGGCCTTCAGCAACTTAGAGAAACCCTGTTTCAAAATTTAAAAAGGGGGGCTGGGACATTCCCTCCAACACTTGATGGCTTAAAATGGGAATTACCATTTATTATCTATCATGATTTATCTGCATAGGAGATTTGGATGTTCACAAGTGGTCTTATTCATTTTCTTATTCGTATTCATTTTTTTTCTTATTCTTATTCATTCTCAGAGGTAGAATGTCCCTAGGTTAAGTCTCCAATACCAAAAACAAAGCAAAACAAAACCCCAAGCATAGGACCCTTCTAAACTTGAAGTCCTATGTAACTTGACCTTCAGTCTCAGTTTTTAATTCAGTGTAACTGGTGGAACTATTTCATGTCCTACAGATTTCATTGCTGAATGAACATATATTCCATTCTTCAATCTCATCTTCCAATGTGCCGTTAGCACTCCCCCATCAAGAGGTGAGATCTATATTTCTTGACCCCCGAGCCTGGGAAAGATCTTTGATTGCCTTCACCAACATAATGTCTGTCTGTCTGTCTGTCTGTCTCTCTCTCTCTCTCTCTCTCTCTCCTGCTCTCCAAGCCTCTCTTCATGTACTATGCTGGGGGCTCTGAGCTGACAAAAGAGAAATCCAGCTACCCTGAAGCTGTGGTACTAGGAAGATCCCATGAGGAGACGGCAGCTGTTCCAGCCCCTGGCAGTTCCATCTTCCCAGACTCTGCACCTTGTGAACGGAGAATCCTTGAAGATGACAGTCTTAGCTACTAACTGACACAGTCTCACAAAAGAAGAAGAATAAGACCACTTGTGAACATCCAAATCTCTTACGCAAAGAAATCATGATAGATAATAAATAATAATTCCCATTTTAAGCCATTAAGTGTTGGAGGGAATTCTTGTTCAAAATTAATCCATGTTACTTGGGCAGTAAGGCCTCCAGCCAGCAAAACCCAGCTCTTAGGTGTAAAAAGCAAATAATTACGCAACAGGATCAATACTTGTAATAGTAAGAAATGTCTGCATTGGTTCCTGGACCATCGTAATTCCATTTATTAAAAAAAAAAAAAAGAAAGAAAAAGAAAAAAAGTACCATGTACTTAGGATTGGACCAGACCCAAGATTGGATCCTATAAGTTAGCACCATACACTTGCAAAGATGATTTTCAAGTTAAAGTGTAACTGAAATGCCAATAGTATAGGAATAAAGTCATTTTTCATACAAAGCAGGATATTTTGAGAGCAAAAGGGGCCATGTGAAATAATTACACTGGGAGAAGAGGCATAAACTAAGGCTGTCCTAGATATACCAGTTTGTATAGTCATCCTATCAATACAGTGCTTCAGGGTGATGGGATTGCAGTAAGATCAATAAGTCATATGAATATCAATCATCATCTGACATCTACTGATGTAGGGTAAGATTGTTGGTCAAAAACAATGTCATGTGGGGATACCATGACAAAGAATCAAATCTTCAGCTAATCTATGATTCTTACTGGCAGAATCAGGGCAGAGAAAAGCAAATACAAATGCAGTGTAACTGGGTAAATTCCATTGAGGAAAAACTTGCTTCTCTTCCATGAGAAAAGCACCATCTAGCTACCAAGCAGCTGATGGACCACTAAGATGTGGTACTTTTATGGGATTCTCAGCAGCTGCTGTGGCTGCAACTTAGCACCAGATGACCGTGGTGCATTTCCAGCAAATGATAGTTGGGAATGACAATTTCATGTTTCAATATCTGGTGGGATAAGCTCCTACTGTACACTTATACATAAACATTTCCCACCTCTTGAGAATGTAATATTTTATTTTTTTGTGGTCCTGGGGATTGAACTCAGGGGCATTCTACCTCTGAGCTACACCCCCAGCCCTATTTTTTATTCTTTATTTTGAAACCGAGTCTCACTAAGTTGCGGAGCGCCTCACTAGGTAACGGAGGCTGGCCGAGAACCTGGATCTTCCAGTCTCAGCCTCCCAAATGCTGGGATTACAAGCGTGCACCACCAAGCCCAACTGAGAATGTAATATTTTAGATGAACTTTAGAATTCTTTTCCAGTTTCTAAAAATCCCTTGAGGGATTCTGATTAGAATTCCATTACATTTAGAAATTAGCTTGGGACTTAATGAGGGCGATAGAGGAAGGTCCATACTTAGACATGCAAAGTAGTGAAGATAATCTTGAAACAATTCCCCCCTGGCCTGCTTATCATCCGACATCCTCAAATGCCACAGAATAGGTCCCCCTTGCAAACATTTTTAAATTAAATATTTGCAAATAATTCTTGGAATTAAAAAAAAAGGTACAGTTTTCCTGAATGGCTTGTGGCATTTGCTCAGAGAAATAATTGCTAGGATATGTAACAATGGTCCAGTTACATAAAAAGTAACAAATATTTCAATGGGTGCCTGGGAATTATAATCAAATTCATGGAGCTTTATGAAAAAAAAAAAAAACATTTTCAGAATGGTTCCTTTAAAATATGTCTTATATCCTAAGCAAGTTGCTTTTCTGGTGTGCCAGCTGTATTGACATGGGATATAATTCTTTTTCTAATGAAAGAATAAATATGCAATATTTTTACTTAATAAAAGAAATGAAATGTGAACAAAAGATTGTCACCATTTAGTGTGTGTGTGTGTGTGTGTATGTGTGTGTGTGTGTGTGTGTGTGTGTGTGTGTGTGTGTGTAGTACTGGGGCTTGAACCCAAGAGCTTTCTACCTTTGAGCTAAATCCCCAATCATTTTTATTATTTTGTTTTTGGAACAGGGTCTCACTGGGTTGCTGAGAGTTTCTCTATATTGCTGATTCTGTCCTTGAACCTGTGATCCTCCTGTTTCAACCTTCCAAGGGCTGGGATTACAGGAATGTGCCACCATGCCTGGCTTCACCATTTATTTATTTATTTATTTATTTATTTATTTATTTATTTATTTATTTATTTATTTTCAGATGTTAAGAGGAAACTACACATGTAACAGATGAGAATGAAATTAAAAAAATACAAAGTCTTTGAACATCAAAAATTAGATCATTATAATTACAGAGACATAAAGTCTCTCAGTGTTGCTTTCTTACTCTCTTGAGACAATTTACTTCATAATGTGGTGAGTTTATAGATCTTGTTAATTGTTTTAGCACTTAGAATAATTGGTATTAAAATGTACTTCTCGTCTTCATCCATAGTAGAAATTTCTGATGCTAAAATAATCTAAGAAATGGTAAAATATATATAAATGCATTTGTATATATGAGATTTATTTAAACATATTTGCCTAATTGGAATAAAAAATCTACAAAAAAAAATACTATCTAGGTATTTTCCTTGTGACTCCTTAGGACTCTAGTTAGAAATTATCTTTCTTGAATCCTAAAGTGAAAGTCATTCAAAAGAGATTTAAGACTATGCAGTCTTACAAATCTTAAATAAATGTTAACACAGAAACACCGAAAGGAAAAAAAAAAATTTTTTTTAGTACTCACTTATTAGAAGACTTGTAGTGGAGCACACTCTTCCCTTTTATTTAAATATTTATTGAGGTATATATTCAGCAAGGTGCATAAATCATGCTTGGTAAATTTTAATATTTGTATAGACCATGAATGAACAATCACCACCTGCTCCAGCTCAAGGACAGGCTATTTCTCTCATCCCAGGATATGACGAGTTACCTGAGTGCCATAGTGAGTCACAGGATCACAAGAAGCAGGATATAACTCAGGAATAGGGTGGCCTGTGCATTGCAAAGTTCTGGGTGGTGCACGGATCTGGGCAAGCAGGTCAGCCTCCCCATGGGAAAGGTCAAGATGACGACATCTTGTTCTTCCGCCACTCAGATGTGGAGGTAATAGGTACCATGCTCCAAGCCACTTAGCAGATGACTTCAAGATGTGCCTAGCACAGGAACATCTGCTCTCTATGTCTGTGCCCTACCACTCCACCCACAGGGCCCAGCAGACCCAATAGTGCAAAGAGTCTACTGTGTGGTAATGAAGTGTCCTGATTCAAAAGTTGCAACCCACAGCCCCGGAGCTCAGAGGGACGGCAGCTTCCATGTGCTCCTGGGCCTTAGAGAAGACCGATCACTGAAGACAGGATGTCACATGACAGTGTGGCCCATGTGCCCATCCTGGGCTGGGGTTGGGCACGTGGCTGGGAGCAGCCCCTTATGTTGTAGAAATGGAACTGAGGGAGTCCTCTTCAGAGCAGGCCAGAGAGCACAAGAAAGACACATACGCACGCTGCTTCTCTTAGCTCAGACCTGTGGCCCAAGGACATGGGACGGGCAGGAAAAACCCGGGCCGCTATAATCTGTGTGAACTGAAACTGGACAGATGGCCTCATGACATTTTACACAGACTTGCTCAAAGGTAGAAGTGCAGGCTAATCTCTCAAAAATTATACGTGTTACAGGAAAATGATTTCATTCTACGATGTCGGTACTGATATTAAATTATCTGTGTCTTAATTAGTTATAGTCAAATTATTTGGCTGGAATTCATTAACAAAATATGTAATTTAACTAATAAAATATCACTAGAAATCTCAGATCAACGTTTAATTAACTTTAATATATTGTACATATCAGTGTATGGGATGTGTGTGTGTGTGTGTGTGTGTGTGTGTGTGTGTGTGTGTGTTTATTCTAGGTAATTTACTGTACTTTTAAGAAAAAGATTTATATGCATAGTATCATACACATAATTCATTATTTGTCTATCTATATCTATCTATCAATAATTTCATTTTTCTGACATTTTAACTCAGCCAGGGAATAATTTGGGGAACACAGCTGCTTTTGTCCTTCATTAGAGAAGTTCCAACCTTAGGTCCTCATGAGGCTGAGGGACAGTTTGTTGACATTCAGTAATGGAAGGAATGGAGTAGATTTGTGACTGGATTCTTTGGTGCTAGCAGCTGTTCTAAACATATCTAATTTGAATTTTTCATTTACACAGCTGGTTCTATTTGCTCTGAGGTATTATTGAAAAAAAAAATAAAGGATGGAAGAAGCACATGTGTTATACTAAGCTCAAGGCTCATTTAAACATTTTATCTTTCAAATCTTGAACTATAATTGACCCCTTCAAAGTTCAGGTTTATACTTACTCCTCGAGTTATTAAAATTCCTGTGCTTGTAAAGGAAGTCACAGAAGAAAGTCATTGGGAATAAAATCTGTCTCTCCAAATCTGGTAGATCATTATAAGTGGAAGTAAAATAATTGGTTTCGTTTTTTTTAAGTAACTCTAAAAACATAGGCATTAAGAACAAGTAATTTCCATAGTTTTTCATTTGTTTCAACAATAATTCATGTTTGCTACTAATTCTTTATTAGCAAGGCTTCTGCTTCAACAAAAGTCAGACACAAAGGGCTTCCTGTATTTTGTCCTGTCTACCAATACTAAGAGTCTTATCTTTGCATATTTAACTTTGTTTGGAGAATGACTTTTAAAAATAGTATCCATTATGAAACTACTAGACAAAGAAATATTGTGATCGAACCATAAAGATACACCAAATACATGGAGGAGTCGATATTAATCTTAAGACCAAAAGCTACTGCAAAGTGGAATATTCCAAAGTAATAAATCACCTCTCTGAGAATCGTTTTTTAAAAATCTAGTTTTATTTTAGAAAGATGAGATACATTGTTTATAAAAATCTATTTTCCTCCCAAAGTGCAGTTGATTGCCCATGGAAGCAAGAGTTAACGTGCTCTCAGCAAACCTCCGAAGCAAACACTGAGTCGCATCCCAGTGGATGCCATGAAGATGGCTGCCCTTCCGCCAGGTTCTTCTCAGTAAGATGGCTCCTGTCCCTCCAGGTTCATTCACAGCCAATGCTGGAGAGACTGCTCCCCTCCTGCCAGCCTCCCTCTTCCATCCGTGCACTTGACACTCCCTTGGACTGCAGGTTGGGGAAGTTAAGACACCGGAAGGTGATTTGTGTCAAGGTGCCACAGTGAACGACAGAGCATGAAGGCAGAGGAGCGCAGGACACACACAGAGGGTGTGCACGCTAGAGTGGCAGCATGGTAGTTGAGACGGCCAGATGTGATGGGCGGAGGACAGCGCCAGGGCGCCCAGGCTCTGGAATGCAGAATGTTAAGAGGAAAAATGGAACTGATTAAATGTAACCGCATTTACTAGAGCAAGAAAATAACTTGAGAATGCAGCTGCATCAAGGTTCCCTCCACATACACACACACAACATCCTGGGCTATTTTTATATCCAGAAAGACAGGAAATGATTACCTGATTTGTAGAGTTTGAGGTTCGGTTCACTTGGGGATAATTTGGCACCCTTCAGCCTGCTGTTGGCTGAGGTTTAGTTACTTGATCATAAGAGAACACTCTGAGGTTGGGTTATCTCCTGCCCGCAAAGAGTCACTTTGGGCCAAATTTTATCACTCAAGCACACAGGCAATTAGGCGGAGTTTATTCTATTTAATGAGAAAGGACTTTGTTTTGTAGGAAAGGAAGAGGGCCTATTGCAAGAATATGTGTATGTGTATGCTTGCAAATGTATATGAATATGTACATGCATATATACTTATAATATGTAATATTATATAATTTATGTGCATTATCCAATATGTTATATGTTTATAATAAATGTGTAGTATATATTTATGTATACATATTCATATAAGATGTAATCTATTACATATTGTATATTTAATGATATAAATTAGGGGGATTACTGGATATTGAACCCAGGAACATTCTACTTTCAAGTCGTTTTTATTTTTTATTTTGAAAGAGGGTATTGCTAAGTTGCTGAGGCTGGCCTCAAACCTATGATCTTCCTATCTCAGCCTTCCAAGTAGTGTGATTACAGGCATGTGCCACTACATCCAGCTTATATTAATATATATTATATATATATATTATATATATATATATGTATGTGTGTATTACTGGGGGTTGAACCCAGGGGCATTCTACATCTGAGATATACCCCCTCCCTTTTTATTTTTCAATTTGAAACAAGGTCTCATAAAGTTGCTGGGGCTGCTTGTCTCCGCCCCCCAAGTCCTGGGATTATAAGTGTGTGCTACTTACTGCACCTCACTGTGCATCCCAATTCCAAAATCTGTAGTGTCATATCAGTTATTAGGAATATATTCACACTACACATCTTCCCCTACCAACCCCAAGCCCCCTTAGTATTTAAATATTTATTTAGATAAATAGCATCTATCACTTGTATAATGATGGTAGATCGCTGCTTCAGGGTTGGCATTTGTGATCAGCACACAAGGCTGTTACAATCCCCTGCAGGACTCTGACACACTCTCCTTCCTCTGCCCACTGCACAGTCCTGGGCGTCTTGACTGACAGCCTAATCAGGGCTGTATCCAGAGTGGGGAGAACAGCGCACTACAAATTCAGAGCGTGACCCGAGGAGCAGCCGGTGTTGCTGGGCAGGGAAGGGCAGAAGATGCCCACCTGCTGTCTTGGGTTGGTTTTTCAAGGAGCCAAGCCGGACACGGGGAGTCAAGGCAATGGTCTAGTGGGAATGAAGCTTCTATGGTCAGAGAGCAGAAAAGGAAAGCAGGAGAAGGAGGAGACCAGGGGGACACTGAACAGGGGGTTTCTTCATGAACATCTAGGCTTAAATCCACTGAGGGTGTCCACGAGACTGTTGAATATGCTTCCAGGTTAACCCCTGGAGAGCCCGAGAGCTGGGGTGTTTATCTACCGTTTACTCATCCTTAGAGAGGGCTGCTCCCACCCTCCAGGACCCCCAGGACCCCCAGCTGCCCAGTGTGTGGGATCCTTAAGGCAGAGTCACGTGTGTCTGAGTTTAGACTGAGGAGAACATTTGCACATCAGAGGCAGGTACCCTGGGCGTTGATCCTGAGTGGAATGAGTGGATGGGAGCCACGACCCGCTTTCTGGGGAGGAGACATCCTGAGGAGGGGCATCTCACTCCCCAGGCTGCTCAGCAAGGAGGGGACAAAGGCCCCGCTGCAATCTGCAAAATTGGGAAGCCTGGGCTGAATCCCCGAGTCCACTAAGTAGAACGGCCTTTACTAAAGCAAAAGGCTTGATGTTTATTTTCAGAGACATCAGAGAGAGAAAAAGCCAACAACCAAACAGACAAACAAAACACACATACTCGCGTGCACACACACACACACACACACACACACACACACACACACACATTCTGTAGCTCTCCAGGGAAAAACTGAACCAAGCAGGGGCCATGGAGAATAGCCACTGTTGGAAAATATAGGGATAAAGAAAAAACATGACTCTGCAGACCACTATAGGGTGAAGCCTGGGAGGGAGGCTGACCGGGGGAGAGAATCCATGCGAGCCAGAAGCCCCTTTCTTTACAGTCTAGAGACTTTTTATGGGTCAGTAAGAAGGAGGGAGAGCAAGGCAGTTGTGTATTTCTCTGATTGGTGGCCTTAACAGTGGGCCAGGCCAGGTAAATTCTTGGGGTTGGGGTCTGGGGCATGGTTAGAGACATTTTCTCATCTTCCTCAACCTCCTCTGGCCAGGCCTCACAGTCAGACCTCACAGTGCCCACATTCCAGAGGTTTTATCATATTTATATTGAGAAGTGGGCAGCCGGGTTCTCTCTGGCTATTTCCTGCACGACGATGGGAGGAAGGCAGACTGAGGGCTAGAAGCTGGGTTGCGGGCACTGTGAGAATCTGTAGAGGTCCTGTGCATTTGCGAGGAGGACGTACTGGCCTTTAGTCTGCAAGAGAAACATCTCATTAATAGAGCAGTTAGTGATGTTTTAGATTTGTGACATAGCCAGGTTGATTATGCATGGCCCAAAGAGTAGGATGAGGAGGAAAGGAGTCAGAAAGGGCAGGAGCCAGGCTATCCAAGGGGAACCGCATCCGAAGATTCCTCTTGATTGGTGATTATTGTCTAGTTGCTTTTGCATATCAGCTATTAAACTAGTTATCCTTTTTGAATTATCAGTAATGTTAAAACAACACATCTCAGGAAATTCCTGATGTCCCAAATGATGGCGCAAAAGCAGGTAATCAATTGTTGCCCTATTTTCAAGAGTTGCCTGATGTACCTCACCTGGCTCTTCATTGATGGCTGCCAAAGCTAAGGCCGTGTCATTTTTTGGTTTTTGGTGATTAGACAGGCCAACCGACTTATTAGAATATAAGCACCCACCTTTCACCCAGGGATGGACAATAAAGTGGTTGACAATCCTGCGACAAGAGCTGGAGACCAGAGACACAGGTTGCTATTACAGTCAGAGAGTAGAGAGTGTGTGACCCGTGAATGAGTTGATAATGATGGAGAAAGTAAAATCACTCTGAGTTTTCCAACATAACAACAACTCTGAAGTCCCTTAGGAACGGTGGAATAAGAGATAGTAAAACAAAAGACTGACCAACCTGAAGGTAGTTTATCTCCATTCTACCTCCGAGCTATACCTCCAGCCCTATTTTTTATTCTTTATTTTGAAACAGGATCTCACTAGGTAGCTGAGGCTTGCCACGAACCCAGATCCTCCAGTCTCAGCCTCCCAAATGCTGGGATTATAAGTGAGCGCCACCACACCCGGTTCTACAGTATGATTACATTTAAGGTTACATGGTGCTGGTCCTATAAGCAGTCTCCTGGAACAATCATTGAGATTGAATGGATTTTCCTAAATGCTGGGCCTTATTCTGAGCATTATGAGTATGGCTGTTAAAACCCGGGAGCATTGTTATATTAAGATTTGCCTGCTTTCATATTCCTTGTTCTGTTAGGCCAAGACCAATTAGATGTGAGGTCAGGACCTGTTTGGCCAACTTGGGCTTACCTCTTCTTTCCTTTTTAAACAAGAAAATTAACTGAGCATATAGTTCAAAAAAATATTTAATGGGAAAAAGAAAAAGTTATGGCTCGAAAATAAAATATCCCCTGGAAAAGGTCATGTATGGCAACACAAAATGTTTCAGTGATGAAATCATAGAATTAGGATTCTAATCTCATCACTGGATAAATTCATTGAAGAATATAACACCAGAATCCGGTGGGAGGGAGGAGGGTGGAGCTGTGAGGTCCTATCACCTGCCACTGGGGCAGGGAGGCTGCAGAGTGAGCGACAGGAGTGATGAGGTGGGACTTCCCCCAGCTAAAGTTGCTGGCGTGGAATGGGCCAGTGGGACAGAGAGGGTGGGCAGTGGGAGGTACAGAGTCCAGCACCTGCTGGAGCCCAGGAGGCCTCTCTCTAGGTGCCTGGGGCTGGCAGGGGTGGGCAGGGCCAGAGGGCCTCCGTCACGGTGAGCTGAGCAGCATGGACATCCCAGCACAGGGACCCAGTGACTTGCAACCCGCAGGAAGGCAGAAGCCTGTGGGTCCTGGTGGCTGTAACACCCTCGGGGTGAGCTGGGTTCCTGCTTGTCCTGCACTGCTGCAGGTCCCTCCTAGGATTTGCGGTGAAAGCTCTTAATAACTCTCCCTACCAGAACATGGCCTCCCACCCCCCTGGTGGCCCGTGCTCTGAGAACTTGCTGGCTGTGCAGAGACATTCATCGGTCCTCAGTCACCTCCTCCCTCCCTCTGCCTCCTGCTCTGGACATAGGGGCTGGGGAGGTCCCGCTGCCCACCTGCAGGTCTTCAAACATCAACCCCCTCTACCTGGACCATCCTGCCTTCTTCTCAGCCCTCACCAAAGCTGCATTTTGCATCGTCCACAATTGGGCTCAAATGTCACCTCAAGAAGGCAGCGCCGTGGCTGCCCCTTCACCTCCCCTCCAAGCAGCGGTGGGCCATGTGCTCGGGTCTGCAGGTCTGTCTCCTCTTCTGGAGGCTGGAGATTCATGTAGCTGTGCCCACCTGCCTCTGCTCACAGTAGGACAACGAAGTCCATCTGTAGCTCAATGGAAAACAGGAGACAGTGATGTTTTCCAAAGATTCCAGGTATGTTTTCCAGGGCTGGGCTCTGCGCTCTCTCCTCTAGTGACCCCACATGGTCCCATTTCTCAGCCTCTACCTTTAGGATGCATCCCTAGAGCCCACGGGGTCCAGCCCTCCAGACCTTGTTTCCTAGCAACAGAGCCCCGCCCCTCCGCCTCCCGCTGCACTGGCCTCCTCCCGGTTTCTTCACCACGCCAAGCTTGCTCCATGTCCCCAGGCCTCGTATGTAAGTGTCAGCCACGTGGCCTTCTCCAAGGTGTCCTCACCGATGATGTAGCATGTTCTGAGAACTGCCAGTCTATTTGCAAATGTTTGACTGATTTTCATCATGCGGAATTAGCAAGGCTCTGCCTGGCTTCCTTTGCAGCTAGGCGCAGCCACATGCCTGCGTTCTGGCTATTGGGTCGAGATTGGGAGTTGCCTGGCAGCTTCTGGAATCCTTCCTAGAGATTCCATTGGTGCCTGCCCTTTATACATGATGCTTCCTATTCTGTCCTGCCATGTGCAAGGCAGACGAGAAGGCTGGTGCAGCGGCCTCCATCCTGGGCCGTGAGAAGGAGGTCTGACCTCTAAGAATGGCAGAGGAGTGTGCAGGAAGGAGGCAGATCCTGTTTAAAAACAAAACATAAAATAGGGCTGGGGGTGTGGCTTGGAGGTAGAATGTCCCTGGATTCAATCCCTACTACCAATGAGCGGGGAGGGTGGAGGCGCCTAAGACGTTGAGGTTCAGAGTTGACAAATCTGTACTTTAGTCATGCAGAGAAAAATAAAGCTCCTTTGTTTATGGTAGATTTTTTCAAATTAATTTTATTATGATTACATGTGTATACCCCAAGCTGTATAGTCTGATATAAAATATCAGCTAGCATATAGGCTAGAATACAGGCAATTATTATCTGAAAATATAGTCTTTAGCACTTGATTAGCTCTGTGCAGAATTTTACTTGGAGTTATCAAAAGAGCCCTGGGACCAGGTGTTATGGCACACGGTACTTGGGAGGCTGAGACAGGAGGATTGTAGGTTCAAGGACAGCCTCAGCAATATGGTGAGTTTCTCAGCAACCTATTTCAAAACAAAAAGTAAAAAAAGGACGAGGGGTAGCTCAGAGGTAGAATGCTCCTGGGTTCAAATCCCCAGCACCACACACACACACACACACACACACACACACACACACACACACATATTCTTGTACAGAGAGGGAAGACCACCTGCCTGAGGCCACACAGCAGGGAGGGGCAGAGCTAGAGTTCAACCCCAGAGGCCGGATCCCAAGCCCAGCCATCATTTCTCAGAAGCCCCCACCTGGGGTGCTGCTGACCTACACCCAGGCCACCTCTTAGGTCAAGGCAGTCCTCAGTTCTGAGGGCCCAGAGCATCCTGGGAATGGGCAGACGCTAACCACTCCAAGCCTCAGTTTCCCCATGTAGAAACAGTCCGGGCCGAGTTGCCCTAAAGTTTCTCTAAATATTGTGTTTCTGATGTCTGACACCCCACAAAAGACAGAGCAGTACTCCATGGGGCAGAAGTTTCTGGAATGCAGGCAGTAGCAGCGGTGTTGGGAGGAGACAGTCAAGGTGGCACAGATCTTGGAATCAGTCCCGTGTTCAAATTCTGGACTCCCAGTTCTCAACAGTGTGACTCCGAGTAGGTCACTTCTCCATCGTGCACCTTCAGTCACCCCCGGGGTGGAAAAGGGGTTCACTTGTGTGTTTTTTACTGAACAAGGGGACCCAGCCTCTCTGTGGGGCTCTGTCCAGTTGCTTCCAGTTTTGCCCAGCTCTGACCGACTCGGTCAGCAGCAGGTCTTGCAATAAACATCAGGGGTATGCGTGTGTGGTGAGCCTCTCGGGCACGGGGCATCTCTCGGTGACTCAGTTTCCACAGCTGTGATATGGATGTCATAACAGACGTATCCCCAGTAGATACTGTCACCTCAACACCCTTCAGTGTTGGGGTGAATGCACCGGAAGGCAGGGACAGGCAGCTCTGTGTGTTGACGTTTTCTGTGCTGGATCACTCTCTGCAGTGTGTGGGCTGTCTTTTGCATTGTTGGGTGTTGAGCACATCCCTGGCCTCCACCCATGAGGTGCCGGGCTGGTGACGGCCACTCTCTAGGTCTCCACTTCTTCATCTGTAAAATGGGTTAAGAATGAATGGCTCTGGAGCTGTGTGCAGCTTAGTACCTAAGGGGATTCTGCAGGTGAGAATGAGGAGGGTGAGGCTCTGGGGGACAGTGGCGGGCTGAGAGCTCTTTGCATCTTTATTGTCAAGTGGGGATGGGTGCCTGGAATGAGCCCTGTGTCCAGGAGGACAGACGGACACTGCTGCCTCCACCCTGGAGTGAGGCTGGCTCCGCCCCTTGGCCCCACCGGGCCATTTAATAATTAAACTGGACAGTATGTGAGATTTTTCCCAGCCATCCGGACCCCTCTTCCTTTTCCTGCAGCCCCTGAGTCCCAGCCCAGCTCAGTGAGCATTTACTAAATGCAGGGCTCCACAGAAGCCTGAGACATTCACTCTGCCCCCAATGAGAGGGCGCTGCCCCTCCCCGATGGATGGACCTGTCACTAAGGCTTTCGTGGCTCCCAGAGATGAACCAAAGGTCATGGGACCACAGTCAGCTCCCTGAAGGACCTTGGGTACCCGAGCTGTGATCCTAACCCTGCCCCATGCTCCCTTTGCTGTCATTTCTCTCTCCCTCTCCCTCCTTCCCTCCCTCCCTCCCCCTCTCTCTGGCTTCTCCAAACATTTTTTACTATTTCTCTCTGTGCCTCTCATTCTTCTCCCTCCCTCTGTCTCCCTCTCCCTCTACCTCTGCTTCTCCCTCTCCCTCTCATTCTCTCTCTCACTCTCCCTCTCCCTCCCCTCTCCCTTTGTTTCCTTCTCTCTCCATCTGTTTCTGGATTTCCTTTTCCAGACCCTCAGTCTCTCACTCTGTCCCCTGCCTCCTTCCTGTCTCTCCACTCTGCCTCAGCTCCCTCTGCCCCACCTCGGGCTCTCTGCAGCCAGCCCTGTCTCTGTTATGGTTTCAGTGTCACTGTGGGTTCTTTTTTCAGCCCAGTGTAGAAATAAAGAGCCAGGAAAACCTGAATGCACTGCTAAAGTAGGATTTATTAGGGTGACAGGAAAGCGTCTCATGCACAGAGAAGAGTGCACAGAGAATGAGACACTGCTGTCTCCTGGACCTCTGAGTCTTGTGAATGGACTTTGGCTTCCTTATCTTGTGGGAAATGGGATGTTGGAACAAACTGGTCTTTCACAAGACGGATGTGGGACCAAGCTGGTCTATTACAACAAGCCATGTCTTTATCAGCAACTCAGATGAACAGCTACAGGCTCCTTTTCTGAGTCCTCCCTGTTGGAGACTGGAGCACTCACCCCCTTTTATACACTTGCATACATCTGTGGGCAAAGGAGTGGGGGCATTGCATGTCCAGTCTGGCTTCAAGTAACGTGTCACACTGGGGAATGTTCCAGATCCCTGTGACTGTCCAAGAAACTCTTATAGATGTTCATTTGTGGTTCCATCTGGATCACCATATGGAGCTTGATGACTTCAATACTGTTGGAGACAAACTTGACCACATAATTCAGTAGACATGGGCTGAAAATAACCATGAGTAGAATGGCCACTAAGGTTCCCAAAGGAGATAGGAACCAAGTCATGGAAGGTAAAACAGACTTGACAGCTTTCCATACTGAAGAATTATCCACTTTATTGGAGTTGTGTAACCATGAGACTTGCTCATATATCTTGTTAATGTTGGTCTCAACTGTCTCTGATGTGTTAATGTAGGTGTAACAGGTTTTGTTTAAGATCACACATATACCATCTTTGTCTGGAAGCGGATAATCAATGGTCATTTGTTTGTCAAATGCCACCACTACCAGGGACTCGTGCTATTTTGAGCCCCTGCAGGGTGTGAGTGGTAGTGGACATGAACATTTCAAGGCTATGGGTTATATTTTTAATACTGGCTGCATGATATGCAAACTCTCCCCAAGGGACCAGTAGTCCCACTGCTAATGCAGTCCCTGCCATCTGGAGCAGCAATTCTCTCTTAGTGTGCAGTGGTGTCCTTGCTTTGTTGAATACTTGTACCTTGTAGAAGCTGCTGGTCCCCTGACCCAGAGCACACTGGCCTTGGAAGCACTTACTGTCAGTGCAGGAATAGGCTAAAGCTGTATGAGGGAACTGAAAAGAGCCTGCCAGAGAGTCAGGGCTGGGGAGCTTATTTTGAGGGTGACCACACAGGAAGGGCTATCTTGTGGGGGCACAGACTTGTTGATAGGTTGAACCGCTAAACCTCAGGGTAAAGTTACATGCAGGTTTGTTGACACTGTTGGGAGATAGTAATCCTCCTTCAGTCGGCAGACAGTAATCTTCCTCCTTGGAGATGAGAGTAGTTGGAAGAACAGCCTGAATTAGGAAAATATTTTTGTTCCCTTCCTTTCTCCAGGGATCCCTCCCACATTTCACAGTGAGAAGCATTTTATGGGCCATATTCTTTAGGGCACCAATGAGTCTGATTAGCTCAGCAAATCCAGTCAGAGGCAGGGAGTATGGGCATAAGGAGGGGGATACCAACACAGGGAGTTTAGATAAATTATTTAGATTCCAAAAGAGAACAGGGACTTCAGTGAAAACAAGCAGGATGACAGTGATATTTGCTTGTGCCTAGGCTGTTGCAGGCACAACAGTTTGTGTTAGTAGGGCAGTAATAAAACCCAACTGCTATGTTTTTAGAAAAGTTTGCTCGTGGTGACAAATCAAAACAGGTTAGGCTGGGAGTTTTGGCATTAGTTATGGAGACTAGCCAAAGGTTGCTCAGACGCAAAGAAGCATTGTTTAGGTAGACAGGCTTGTGAAGGTTGCTAACAATCATTAGTAGGTGAGGTGTGCTCTTAGAAATGGGTTAGGAATGACATATCCAAAAATCTTGTAATGATTCATCCTCTGCTATTGCTCAGGTTAAGTTATAAAAGAAAATTGTGAGCCCAGAAAGGTTTTCCTGAAAGAGTCATTTCTAGGCCCAAGATAGCAAGTGTTATAAGGTAGAGTTTAGCCGTGGGCATGGTTGAATCCCTCAGATAACACGCATAGGCTGATCAGCAAGTAACAGAGGGTGATTGCTACATCCAAGAGGGCCACCCCTCAAAAGGAAAGAGATAGAAGGGCATCACCATCACTCATGTGTCTACTTATCACCAGGTGTCTTCTTGAAGAGGATCTGGAGTCCATCTAGTGGCTCACAAGAATATTCTGGGCTAGGTGTGTCTGGGGTCGGTGATGAACCTTCAGCTGTCTACCGCTGGACTCTGGTATGGTATATCCAGGAATTGATACCATACACCTTAACAGTGGTAGGGGTAGAGAGGATGACAGAATATGAGCCCATCTAGGGCTTTTCCTTTCTGTCTATAGATTTTATTACCGCCAGGTCCCCTAGACAGAACAAAGACCCCTTTTTCTTCTGGTACCTTTTGGACTTTACCCAAAGCTTGTTGATAAGCAGCCAGATGGGTGACATAGTCTGTTAATATTATATATTCTGAGTCTAAGGCCATATTTTGAAATGGGGAGGACCTCCCATATAATTTTTTGAAGACTGTAAGTTTTAATTTGCCAGAGGTGTTGCAGATTTGCATTAGAGCCATAGGGAGTAATTGCCACCAGGGGACTTGTACTTCTTTAACCAATTTGAGGAGGTGTGTTTCAATATCCTGTTGGCCCTTTCTACCTTCCCAGAGGATTGGGGATGCCAAGCACAGTGCAGATTGAATTCGATACCCAAGGCCTGAATAACAACACCTTGGGTAGCCTCAGCTTTGAAGACTAGCCCATTTTCACTTTGTGATGAGTGAGGAACTCTGAAGCAGGGAATAATTTCTCAAGGTAGAATTTTTACTACCTACTGCACCTTTTCTGATTTGCAAGTAAAGGCCTCTACCCACTCCATGAAGTTAGGTACCAACACCATCATCATTCTGTGTCTCTTCCCTCCCGGCATGTGAGTAAAATCAATTTGCCAATTTCCCCTGGCATGTACCTACATAGAGTTTGCCTGGTGGACTTAATAGGATATTTGGGGGGTTAATCCTAAGGCTGACTTCACATCCCTGTATGATGTGACTCACTGATTCCTGAAACTGCTCTCCCACGAAGAGCCTTGAGGCTAGCCTTGGGGAATGATCTTTTCCCAGGTGGCATATTTGATGGAATGTTTTTAGTATTTTCCATTGTAAGGTTTGAGGTAGCCATTTCCTTTTATCAAAGGTACCCCACCATCCTTGATGGTTCATAGTGCACCCCTGTCGTTTAGCTTTGGCACTTTCTCCTAACGACTACAGTGGCCTCACTATCGGGCAACAATGACCCTTCCCACAGATGGGACAGAGAGGGATTGAGTGTGGGCAGGTGGCAACCTCTTGGGCGGCCTGATCAGTCGAATTATTACCCTGAGTGACAAGATCTATTTATTCCCTTCTGATGCCCCCTGCAGTGAATTTTGGCTACTTGTTTTGGTTGTAGGATGGTCATTAATTATAATCTTGGACTTGTGTCTAATAGAGGATCCCGATGAAGGAAGAAGCCCTTTCCTTCCATATAGTTGCATAGGCATGAATAACCAGGAAGGCATATTTAGAATCTATATAGATATTAACCCTTTTCCTGTCACTCATATTAAGGGCCTTGATCCACACTACTACCTCAACCAATTGGGCACTACTGAAGGGTGGCAGTAGTCCTGCCTCTATCATTTCAAAGGGTGTAGTGACGGCATAACACACATATTGTACTCCCTCTTTTACAGTGGGGCAAATAATTCCCTCTTTTTACAAAGGAGTGAATAATTCACCATCAGGATTAAGAAGAGGCTGGTCTGTCAGGTTTGGTCGGTGCTCAAAGCTGTGTTAACATCTCCTTACATGGATGGATGGGGCCTTCCTTGTCTCCAAGCAAGAAGGTGGATGAGTTGAGAACTTTACATTTCTTTAAGGATATACAGGATCTGTCCAGAAAGAGCCTGATATTTAAGGACACAGCTGATATTTAAGGACCACAGGTGTCCTTTCAATTATAATAAGCTCCAGAGATCATAGGGAGTTTGTACTGAAAGAGATGTCCCTAATGTTAGTTTTGGGGACTGGGGGTATAGAGTAACCAGTGAGGCCATCATTCTTAAGCAAGCTTGCCAGCTGCAGGCTATGGGGTCAAGTTCTTTGCTGAGATAAACTGCTGGTTGCAGAGTTCCTCCCTTATCTTGTGTTGATATTCCAAATCCACCACCTTCTTTTCAGAGATGTATAAACTGAACTTATCTTGTGTAGGTAATCCAAGAGCTGGTGCCTGAGTCAAGGCCTGTTTTAACTTTTCAAACACCTGCTTTTCTTCAGGGGGGCCACTTTGCGAGCCTTGGACATTCCTGGCATTCTTTAAGAAATTTGTACAAGCCAGGCATGGTGGCGCATGCTTGTAATCCCAGCATTTGGGAGGCTGAGACCTTGTTTCAAAATAAAAAATACGGGAGGCTGAAACCGGAGGATCCGGGTTCGCGGCCAGCCTCAGCTACCTAGTGAGGCACTCCGCAACTTAGTGAGACTCGGTTTCAAAATAAAGAATAAAAAATAGGGCTGGGAGCCGGGCGTGGTGGCGCATGCTTGTAATCCCAGCATTCGGGAGGCTGAGACCCGAGGATCCGGGTTCGCGACCAGCCTCAGCTACCTAGTGAGGCACTCCGCAACTTAGTGAGACTCGGTTTCAAAATAAAGAATACAAAATAGGACTGGGGGTATAGCTCAGAGGTAGAATGCCCCTGAGTTCAATCCCCAGTACCGCAAAAAAAAAAAAAAAAAAAAAAGAAAAAGAAAAAGAAATTTGTACAAAGGTCATAGCCTGGAATCCATATATAGTAGTAACCTGCAGCTCCCTCAAATCCCTGAAATTGTTGTGGGGTGCTTGAGAAGGGAAACTGAGAGGCTGAACTCTCTCTGGCCCTAAAAAATGAGAGTTCCCCCTTAGTATGATTCCCAAGTAAGTAACTTGGGTCTTACAGTGTTGAGCCTTTTTCTTTGAAAAGTTATAGCCTTGGTGAGCCAGGAAGTTAAGAAGAGATTTCTGTTGCCTCCTTACAATCCCTTAGGGAGGGGCAAGGCAACATAAGATCATCCACATATTGGAGGAGTGTGACCCAGGGGGAATTCCAATCCCCCAGGTCCTTAGCCAAGGAACCAAGGCCTGCCCAAATATGTGTAGACTATCCCTGAATCCCTGGGGTAACACTGGCCAAGTTAACTGGTGTTCACCACCCCTGGGGTCCTCAAAGGAAAAAAGAAGCTATCTGGATGGAGAGAGATGCCGAAAAAGACATCTTTTAGATCTAGTACAGAGTAGTACTGGATTCTGTGGGCACTGGAGGCCTAGCTGGAGGAAGTTGAGAACAAAGTACTCTAGGAATGATGGGTAGATGCCTCTAACCATCCTCCTGCCCCCAGCCCCATAAATTCACCTGCTTTGGAGCAGGACACCTGCCAATCAGAGAAATACACAACTGCTTTGCTCTCCCACCCATCCTAACTCCGATAAAAAGCCCCTGGTCTGTAAGGAAGGGGCTTCTGACTCTTGTGGACTCTCTCTTCAGGTCAGTCGCCTCCTCCCAGGTTTTATTCCAGAATGGAATCTGTTCCTGTTATCAAGCTGTGCTCTCTTTGACCCCATATTTCCTGACAGGTTCTGCTGGGAATTTGTGTCAGTAAGATATAAGGATTAGGAACCATCCGGTGGGGTGGGACCACTGCCTCATTGATAAGCCTAAGTGAGATCTTACACTAAGCACCATCTGTCCTTCCCTTTAGGAACACCCAGGGTAGGGGTGTTGTAGGGACTGACACATTCTACCAATAAGCCTAAGCTTAACAATTTATGATTGGTAGCAGTCCTTCTCTTTCCGCAGGTCTAAGGGGGTATTGTTTTTGTCGGGGAAGAGTGGATGGGTTCTTCAGCTTAATGAGGACAGGTTTTGGTGGAAAGGGCACAGGCCAAAGTTCTTCCATCTGTCCACACTGTTGGGTTGATGTCTATTTATATTAAAGGAAAACACTTAGGTGGTTCTGAAGGAAGAATTAGTCCTACCTTGGTTTTTGACATTATATCTCTTCCCCCAACAGTGGAGCTGTGATCTCTGGCATGACTCAGAAGGAATGAGAGAAATGCAGGCCACCCCAGGAGCAGGCTAAGTCTTGAGTAAAGAAGCATTCAAGGGGTTGGTCCGATATGCCCCGAACGGTCACTATAGGAGAGGATCTTGGGCCAGAGAAAAAAGGCAATGCAGAGATTCTGGCATCCATGTTCCAAAGGATCTGAACAGTCTGTGACCCTAACTTTAGAGTTGCCCAGTCTATTCAGTCTTGACCCAGGTGGCGGGAACCTGGAGAGGTAGCCCTGGGACCCATCACTGGGAACTTGTGTCTGAGGATGCCAGATCCCTCCAGATGTGGGGGCACTTCTTAGACATCCAGCGGTCCTCCTTACCCCAGAGGGAAGATTTTGAGGGGGCATTTGTGGCCTCCTTCCTGAGAACATTCGCACTTAAAATGTCCCAGCTTCTCACACCTAAAACAGACCTGAGCCTGGGCTCCTGTGGGATTTGTGTCCATATGCAAGGCAGCCAGAATTTCTCTGTGGTATCTTTCCTTCTGTTTTTCCCTTTCCAAGTCTCTACTATCATGAACCAAATTGGCAGCCTTCATTACTTGATCCAAAGTGGATTTTTCAGGTTCTGACACCAACTTTTGGAGCTTCTTCCTTACATGAAGTACAGATTGAGTCAAAATTTTATCTCTAAGGATGGCCTCCCCTTCAACTGATTCTGTAGTCAAATTAGTGAATGTAATCATGGCTTCCTTGAGTCTTTCCAGGCCAAAGATTTTCATGGAAACTCGGTTTAGCTAACATTTATATGAAAGCCTGATGTTTTCTGTGTTTCTATTTTTCATGAAAATAAAACCCAACTTACAGTTTGATTATTTACTTATTTGTTTGTTTATTTATTTTGCACTGGAGGTGGGAGCCAGGGGCGTTCTACCTTCGAGCTACACCTCGGCCCTATTTTATTTATTTTGAAACAGGGTCTCGTTAAATTGCAGAAACTGTCCTCAAATCTATGATCTTTCTGTCTCAGTCTCCCATGTACTGGGATTAGGTATTGACAGTTTTTGTTTTGTGGTACTGGGGATTTAACCTAGGGATATTCTATCTATGAGCTACACCCCCAGCACTATTTTATATTTTTCTTTTTGCGGTACTGGAGATGGAACCCAGGGGCATTCTATCCCCGAGCTACAGCCCTAGTCCTATTTTTTATTCTTTATTTTGAAACAGGGTCTCACTAAGTTGCAGAGTGCCTCACTAAGCAGCTGAGGCTGGCCGAGAACCTGCAATCCTTCTGTATCAGCCTCCCAAGTACTGGGATTACAGGTATGGTCCACCATACCTGGACACAGTTTTGTTTAAAATGTCTTTTTTATGATTGATTACCATTATTGGAATACATGCACATTTGTTTTAATCCCCATTTTAAAAGTGAGGAAACTGAGGTGCAGGGAGATCACATACCACATAGCAGCATGGAGATTTGCTCCTCGACAACCTGGAGCCCTTGCCCCCAAGGACTTTCCAGCCAAAATATCCTTCCTTTACTATTAATTTTTCTGCCTGTAAAAAAAAATTACCTTCTTATGACCTAATAGTTGTTATTTCTATAGAAAGAGATAACCTATCTTTAAATAAAGTTATTAAAATATGTAACCATGAACTGATCTAATAGTCTCAAATTTTTTATATTGCTTTCAAATTTAAAATATATTAACTGTAATATTTGGAAAATAATTGAGAAAGCATTAAAACTAGTACACTTACCTGGAAATATTTTAATATATACTTACTTCAAAGTATAGTGTGTGTGTGTGTGTGTGTGTGTGTGTGTGTGTGTGTGTGTGTGTAAGGACATGTAATTTGTTTGAATTTATTTACTGCAGTACATTGTATTGTTGCAAAATTATAAAAATTCCCATATTATAATGCTAAGAACATATTCCTAGAAAAACTACCTTTATCTAATTGTTCTAATCCCAAATTGTCTTACTACTAGAGGGGGGAAGAAGAGATAGAACTAAGTTGTAGGAGAAGTGGCCATGACCTTGTTTCCAAGCAAACCTTCTGATTCCTCAATCCAGGCACAAAGTCATTCTAAGCCTGGGGTGATGGAAGAAACTGGTAATTCCAGTACTTGGAAGGCTGAGACAGGAGGATCACTGGTTCAAGACCAGCCTCAGCAACTTAGGGAGGCCTTCAGCAACTTAGTGAGACCCTGTTTCAAAATAAAAAATAAAATAGGTCTAGGAATGTAGGTTGGAGGTAGAATGCCCCTGGGTTCAGCGTCCAGTACCAAAAATAAAAAATTAAGTTCAGTCAGTATTTCGAATGGCTTTTCTAGCGGGGTCTCCTGGAGGGTGATTGTCAAAGGGAGCAGGTTTGCTGGGTTTGAACATCTCGGAGCTTATGTATGCAAAGTGAGAAAGGTAGCAGTCACTCTTACCAGCTTTTCCTGGTCACATGAGCATTAGAAGCTTAAGGTTGCTCCTGATTTGCAGGGATCATGGTGTGTTCTAAACTCTACCTCTCTTTCAAGTGGACATCGCCTCACACCTACACTATAAATGTCATTTGTTGTAACATTCTGTTGTGTTTTTCAAATGCCAGCATTCTCTTGACAAAAGTGTTGTAAATTCTGCCATGAAACATGTGACTTTGTAAATAGCAAATAGCAGCGGTGGATTTCACTTCATGACTTGACTAAACACTACACACACACACACACACACACACACACACACACACACACACAGGTAAAGAAGAAAGCCACTTTGAAGGGTGAAAATATTTGGAAACAGCTATCTATGAGAAGCAGATTTTCTTAGGTGCGAGTCAAAGGCATCCTGTCAAGTTCAAAGACCAGGAAGCTCCTCTAAGGGTACTTGTCTCCTCCAGAGTATTTGAGAAAGAAAACCGAAAGCGTTGATTCTTAGACACAAACAGAGAGCCAAGAGTGGGATTATAGTGTGTTTCATGTAGAAAATTATCATGTCCCTATCTTCCTCTTGGAAAATAATTAAGGGAGAAATCAAAGAAAGGATCAATGGAAACTCCAAGTTGTTTATAAACATATTTTCTTAGGAGTGGAGCCTCCCTAGTGATAAAAAAAAATTATATATAGAAGAGGGAAATAATAACCATTATGGTATCTTACATTAGATTTAATTAAACAATTTATTGTATGATGGTTTTTCTATTTAATGGTAGACCTAGAAAGTCGCCAACTAATTTGGTCCTTTGCATGAACCCATGGTGGTGAGTTTGTGTTTTGGTTTTAGGAACAGATCTGGTTGCCTCATGCACAGTACTTGGTAAAGAGCAGGTAATATATTGTAGAACTTGGGGGAATCCAACCTAGACATCTTACACTCAGATTCTGTAACTGCACTTGAAATGAGATTAAATTATTTAATCAACAATACATATGGGGCCATAGCATCACAAGAATGAAGAAACTCCAAGTCCTCTCCTGTTAGAACATGATGGAAGAGCAATGCTCTGGCCTGGCGTTCAGGGAGGCACTGCTGTGCCTCATCCTGGACGTGTCTTCTCTAAGAACCAGGTCACAGTTGGTCCCCAAAGCAGAATGTCCAGCTCAAGTAGAACATGTCCCGTTGTTCTTACTGTCTGTCTCCCAATGGCATGAACAAAGATTTAAGATTATGTTTTATTGAACTAAGTGGGACATTAGGTCTGAAAAAATTGCTGTAGTGTTTACGACAGTCTCCAATGCTTTGAAATCATGGTGCAGATTTGGTCTCGAGGCACAAGGCCTGTGGACTGCAGAAGAGTCTTATGGATAGGACCAAAGTTGTGGCCTTCCTGGGCTTACTGTGCCAGCTAATATCAGAACTCTGATAGCCATGGGAGAAATGCCATTGTAGGATATGCTAAGAACACTCATATTCTGAGTGCCGTGCTCCAAAAAGTTGAGAAAAGCAGATTTAAATATTTGATGCTGTGCTGTAGCTATCTGCTGTGTTTCTTCTGTCTCGTTTTGCAATGGTTTAAGAAAATCTCCACATGATTGTGCATTTTTTTTGTTATTGTTATTACTATCATTTTTTTTGCAGTGCTGGAGATTGAGTCAGGGTCTGTACTACACCCCCAGCCCTATGCATGTTTTTTAAATAAATGAATTACAATCAAGACCTTTAAAGAGGAAAACACTGTACTAATATAGGAGCTTTCTTCGTTGTGCACATATATATGGAAAGTAATTGCACTACAATCTTTTTTTTTTTTTTTTTGCAGTACTGGGGATGGAACCCAGGGGCATTCTACCTCTGAGCCACATCCCCAGCCCTATTTTTTATTCTTTATTTTGAAACAGGGTCTCACTAAGTTGCAGAGGGCCTCACTAAGTAGCTGAGGCTGGCTGCAAACCCGGATCCCCCCGTCTCAGCCTCCCAAGTACTGGAATTACAAGCGTGCGCCACCACAACTGGCTGACACTACAGTCTTAAAAGAGAAAAAAATAAAAGCTATTTCATTTTTGTCTTCTAAACAGTAAATATTATTCTTTTTGTTTACTTCCTCCAACAAACATCCCAACCCTTTTTAAGTTTTATTTTGAAACAAGGTCTCACCAGGTTGCTGAGGGTCTCTCTAAATGGCTGAGACTGACCTTGAACCTGCCATCCTCCTGTCTCAGCCTCTCAAGTACTGAAATTACAGGCATGTGCTACTGTGCCTGGCTTCTATTTTCAACCAAAGGCATTTATTTTTCAAAAGGAAGGGAAAAAGTTCTTTGGACCAAAATACTATTTATTTGTAAATGTTAAAGATATTTTTAAATGGATACAGATTAGCACAGCCTCTCCCATTTTAAATATAATATGAAGCACATATGTATTCTCAAATTTTCTGGTAGCCATATTTTAAATAGAAAAAAGAGTAAAATTAGTTTTAATAAAATATTGTAGTTTACAATATCTTGAAAACATTATCATTTCAACATCTAATCAATGTACAAAATTACTGAGGTATTATATTCTTTCTTTTCACACAAAGTCTTTGAAATCCGATGTATATTTTATACTGATGGCATATTTCAACTTGACCTGGCCACATTTCTCAGCTCAGGTGACTATGGGTCATGGCACTCTCAGATCACACAGCACAGGTGGCAAAAAGGTTGGGTTCTATCTGCGGAACTGAGTGAACATTGTTCAATACATGATGCTGTGCTTCTTGGCTATGTGACCATATGCAAACAACCTAACTTCTCTTTTCATATAAAATAGAGAGAAGGGCATTTACCTCCTAGAGTTTCGTCAGAACTGCAGTATATGCTCTATGGAAACCTCTTTCCAATGTGCCTGTCATGTTGTCATACCCAGTAAATGGCTTCTAGAATTTGGAGCACAGCAGAGCACTAGAGTGCAGCTATTATTCAGTTAAGTGTAATTATGCTAATGTTGGGGTATCTGCTGTATTCCTGATAAAGTAGAGACATGCAGGAGACCTCTGCCAGGCTGTGCTGGAGGCCCCATGCAAAGATTGGACATGAAAGCATGTCACTTCCTTCTTTTAGGTTTCTTTTTTTTTTTTTTTTTTTTTTTTTTTTTTTTTTTTGTGGTACTGGGGATTGAACCCAGCTTCGTTTAGGTTTTGAAATGAGTATAGCAATGCATTGCATACCACTTGGTCAAAGGTGGGCTGCAAACGTGCATTGGGGGTTTTAGAAGATTATTATGAAGTTGAGAAATTCCTACCACCTAGTGCTGTCACAGCCACCCCAAATCATAGCACAACACATTCCTGAAGTGTTCGTGGTGACACTGGTGTAGGGAAAAACTTTGCTGCCTGTTATACAAGCACGACACATGAAATTATGTGCAGTACATAGAGTTGATAATGGTAAGAAATGACTATGTGCCTGGCTTATGTATCCCCTATACTGTATTTCTAATGATTAGTTTAGGGTGTATTCCTTCTACTCATAAAAAAGTACTGTAAGACAGTGGGCCCTGTTATGCCAGGAGCAGCCTCTGGTCCATCTCGTGTTCACTGTGTCTCTCGATTGCTTCAAAAGGCCACATGGACTGATTGACCTGCACCATCTAGGTTCGCACAAGCACGCTCTACGATGATCACAGGACAAACTCAACTAAGGACCCACTTCCCAGACCAGGTCCCTGTCCTTAAGCAACAGGTATATGTATCACTGAGGTGGCTTTGGCCTTTTCTGAACCTCTCTCCTTGGACACTTTGAGTGGGAAGCCTTTTGGCATTCAAGCACAGTTCCCACTTCCTAAGAAAGAGCAAGTGGGCCTCTCCAGCCTTCCAGAGGGACCATTTATATTGTTGGGAAGTCACTGAGATCTAAGGCCTATGCTCGGTCAAGCGAAGTGAATGAATTCGCCGAGCCCGGATCTCATCTCCTCAATTACACTGTCTAGGGCCACAATACTCTCATGTGATGTTCTGGAAGAATTTATGACCCTCCCTTCCCTTGGAAAGAATGGTTAGTGCTTACTGGCTCCTGAGGATACCATCAGTCTCCAGGGTAGGCCTTAATAGCTTAATCATGATGTCAATGATAAAGAAGCCCTCCGGTGCACACCTCCTTGTTTACTGCCTCGTTTTCATCCAACTTTCTCTGACTTTAGGGAATTTACGCTCTTGCATTCCAAATCTGAGTGATTTGGGATTTCTTGTTTGTTTACATTGTGATCTTGCATTCATCAAGATCTCTGCACCCTCACTAATCATCAGTGTTTGAATGATCAAAAAGACACAGCCAAAGCAACACGCAGCAGCTCTTTTCCCAGTGTCATGGCTACGGTGGGGAGAGAACGTGGTACGTGATGTGGCCAGTGACACAGGGAAAGGTTTGTAGTCACTGGTAACAAAATCACAGTCTCTTCTCAAGACCCTGCAGGAATAGAGCAGGACCTGGTCATGATGAAAGCCATCATTTTTCTTTTTCTTTTTCCAGCTATGCGACACGGACTTGAAACCCCCACAGTCATCTGAATGGACTTGCAATGACTAAAGGATCCTCTTTGGTTTTCAATACTCAGCAGCAAAAGCGACACATCACGAGCATGTCAAGTAGCTCAGCTGAGTCGAATAGCTGAGTTGATGCTTTTCATAAAAGCTCCTTGCAGCCAAAACCGGGGGAATCAATATCTTGACCCCTATTTGCAACACAGCTGAGGATTTTAAGGCTCCTTCCAATAACACTTGGCACTACAGTGCGATGCTTCACTTGATGGGAGTGAGAGGAGATTGACATTAATTTGGAATTTGAAATAAGTGGTGCTTGCATCCTTGCACCCAGAGAGCATTGGTTGTGAAATATCCCGGGCACACTACAAATCAGACAGTCACCTGTGTCTGGGGTGGATGGGAGAAATCTTTTTGCTGCTCTGCAGATTCTGAGGCAATATGCTGAGCACAGACAGCACATTCCATAAATCCGCAATCTTGTCTGGGGTAAGAGCATTTCATCACTCCTCAAACTGCAAGGCTAGGTATTTTCTGGTCTTAAAAGACACGGTGCCTCCTTTTAAATCAGGACTGTATGGCTGCCTTATGTATCTCATTCTTGTTTATCAAGAGACCACAGCAAGGCCCCCTGCAACCTCTCCACTGCTTGCAAAAGGCTCAGAACCCCTGCAGAGATCTGTGTTGAAGTTACGCTTGCAGGCTCCTGAGAAGACAATACTTATGCATAAATTTGAAGTACTGGAATTTTTCTCTCATAACTGCCTCCCTGATGGATCTGTGCGAGGATTCAGTTTGGGGGATGAGGAGACATTCTTGGAACAATTTTGTGACAATCTGGGAAAATGGGACATGCAGAGATACTGCTGGAGTAAGCCTTAAGGATAAAACTTCAAAGATACAGTTTTTTCTATTTCTGGTTCTACATTTACTTGAGTTAGAAAGGCTTGTCACATTATTAAGAGGAATTACCAACTAAGTGATTATAAAAGATTTTATGATTGTGAAATTTACTATAGAAAGTTCTAGAAATAGAAACATAATGAAACAAAGCTGCTCTCTAAAAATAGAGTAAATTTCTCCAAAATAAACACTTTAATGTATATTCCATTGTATAGGTGTATGCACATAATTTCCATGCAATTTATTTTATTCCCATTCTTCTGTGTGTAGACACCATCTTAGACAAAGGTTTGAGAGCAAGCTCTACATATATGATTTTTAAAAAATACTTTAAATGTGAAAGGAAGCTGAAGCTTACTGTAAGCATAGCCTGCCGATGGGAGTTTAAAATATCCCTGCTCTGTCTAGTACCTTTCTCTTATAGGAGGTAGTCAAATTCCCAGTGGTCTAGCAGGTGTCTTTGTCTCTAGAACTGGATGAACATCCATCCCACAGAGGTCCCTAGAGAACCTGACAACAGGCATAATTCTTCTGAAAGTGTCCAGGCTCTCCTGCGGCTTTGGAAGGTAGGACTATGGTGCCTTCTGGCTGTGAGCCTGCCAGTGGCTCTTAGTACTCAGACTCTTGGTGCCAGAACATTCTCAGAGGGCCTTAACTACTTCGGATGCTTCGTGTCCAAGGAATTCATTGGGACATCTGAGAATACGGTGGATATGCCTTGATGCCAATGTTCTAGAATGGAATAATGTTCATCATTTGAGTAAATGCAATTTCTTTCTGGACGTGTTCAGAGGCAGGTCAGTAATAAAGCACGGAGGGATTTCAAACTATATATTCTATGCCATTTGAAATTCATTTGGGCCATAGCCAAAGGAATATCTTTTGGTTTTCAGGTAAGTAGCAGTTTCTAGGTTGTGATTAATAACCCATGCACATTTTGCAAAAACAAGGGTTTCTCTTGACATATTCTGAAGAAAATCCAATTATATTATAGCAATTTTGTCTTTTCCATTTCCCTGTAGAGATAGAAGTGTATTTTTTGACATTTCTTTCTCAGTGCTTCTGGAGAATCTTAAAATTCCTTAAAAGCTCTCATTTTATTTCCAAAATTTCCTCTATAGGGGGAAAAACTAAATAAATAATTGAAATTAAAGAACATATCCTAACTTTTATGACTTATCTCCATTTCTTTGCATTTGTGAGCTTGATCTTGTCTGATTGCCTTCCATTAAAGCTCTTCTGTCTTTTAATGGAGTCTCTTCACATTTATCCCAAGGATAAGTTTAAGTTAGAGATTCTTTTTCTTAGAGGTTGCATTACATTAAATAGTGAAACCACCATCTAAATCACTTCTTACCAAGCTTCATGTAATCCTTGAGGGCTTAGACATGGTTTATTCTTAGCTGGGCATGGTGGCACACATCTGTAATTCCAATACTTGGGAGGCTGAGATAGGAAAATCTCAGGTTTGAGGCCAGCCTCAGCAACTTAGTGAGACCCTCAACAACTTAGCAAGACCTTGTTTCAAAATAAAAAATAAAAAGGACTGGGGATGTAGCTTGGAGGAAGAATGCCTTCAGTACCAAAAAATAAAAACAAAAACAAAAATTGGTGAAATATAAGCATTGTTATTTTAAGCTGTTCTGAAGAAAAACTCTGGATTTAGAAAAGATTATTACCAAGAGAGATTATTTCAAGATGCCACCAATCAAAATTGCTGATACTGAGCCAGGCGCAGTGGCACATGCCTGTAATCCCAGTACTTTGGAGGCTGAGACAGGAGGATCACAGGTTTGAGGTCAGCCTCAGCAACTTACACCCTGTTTCAAAATAAAAAAATAAAAAGATCAGAGGTAGGGTGCCCTTGGTTCAATCCACAGTACAACAAAAATTTAAAAATTGCTGACTTGGGCTGGTGGTGCATGCTTGTAATCCCAGTACTTGGGAGGCTGAGACAGGAGGATTGGAGGTTTGTGGCCAGCCTCAGCTACTTAGTGAGGCCTTGTTTCAAAAATAAAGAATAAAAAATAGGGCTGGGGGTATAAATTGAAGGTAGAATGCCCCTGGGTTCAATCTCCGGTAATCCCCCCCCCCCAAAAAAAAGCTAATATTTATGCTTTCAGTAAATGGCTACACAAAAACTGCTATTTTCCTCCAACAACACAATTTTACTGATCTTAAAGGAAAGTAAATTAGTTTGAATGTCTCATTCCAGGTAATGAATGAACATGGCAACGTGCTAGCTTGTTTTTGAGACACTATTACAGTTCAAATGTCTCTTATCTTAATTTTATACAGCGATGTGATTGTGATCATTGAAAATAGGTAGTAAAAACAGATCCTTGGCCAGTTCCTCTTCTAGGCTTGGAAGAGATTGAATCAAAAGGAAGCGTTACCTGGAGCACAAATCTGGGTGAAGACACCAGACAATGGTGCTCACATTTACCTAAGCATTCTACAGATACTAATTACATGCTGAAAATTATATTTCCACTAAGGCATGGCAGTTCCAGTTTATACTTGCCTTTTTCAGCCTGGTTTCAAGAAATATATAATGCATTTTATAGTGATGCTGATTTTAAAGCACCACAGAAAATAAATACTATAGCAGAATGCTGATTAAACTCTGGAAACTTAGCAAATGAGCTTCCCATGTAAAGTACAAGTCAACTATACATCTTCCTATAATTAATATTTGCTTTAAGTAAAATCACAAGAAAGCATCATAAAAATTGGACAATTCAACATTAATAATTAAATGGAATATCAATAAAGGGAAGATAATGAATATTTCTACATTATATTAATAGTTTAAAAATCCAAAGCAATTCTTTGCAGAGAAAATTAGCTATAAATTTATCCTACTTGAGGGATAAAGTATAAGCCAGTATCTTCTTTAGATAGAATTAACATATTGGCTATGCTATTTTAGCATTATTCAAAATACCAATATATTATTATCTGAGGATGCAAATAAAACTATTTAGTTATACAATCTCAATCTCCTTATAAAGACATTTGACATTTACATACTTCCTTCAAACATTCAACAACTCTTTCAGTTTTCCTATTGAACAATTTAAAATTATATAGGGAAGCCAGGCATGGTGGCACACATCTATAATCTTAGCATGTGGGAGACTGAAATAGGAGGATCACAAATTGGAGGCCATTCTCAGCAACTTAGAGAGACACTCTGCAACTTAAGAAGACCAGGTTCCAAACTAAAAAATAAAATAGGGTTAAGGTATAGCTTGAAGGTAGAATGCCCCTGGGTTCAATCACCAGTATCACACACAAAATAAATAAATAAATAAAGTTACATAGGAAAGATCTTAAAAGAGTGATAAATATAAAGATCAAAGCTTTAGTTTTCCTTAGGATCATTATTCATCTAGAAATTTTATAGGGATTCCAATGAATAAACCAGTTCTAAGATTAAAAAAAAAAAAACTTTGCTAGGAAAAGCAAAGCACTAAAATCTACATTTGTTTTAATTTTTTGTCTATTAATAACTAAAGAATCTGTCCTGATTTCAGTTATGCAATCAATTGCGACTTTATTAAAGGTTTCCATATTTACATCCAGCGTAATGATTTAAGTAAAACTTGCATTCCTGAAAAATTTTTATTGAGCATTATATGAAAAAGGGTGAGAAAGTTTGGTAAATTGTTACTAAACTCAAAAGAGAATATGTGCCAAACTGGTTATTTGCTTGCATCATAGAAAACATAATTCTAGGAAAATATAACATCTTCTGATAAAGCATAGTTGACATAGAATGATATGTATTTTGCTTTATTCTCAATATTTACATGTTTTGGAGCATAGCACACAGAAAAGATGCTCCAGAAATTAAAGCTGTCTGACTATCCTAATCCTGAAATTGATTTTCTCCAGACAGGAATCGGAGGAGGCCCTGCGATGGGCTGGTATTCTCCAAGGCCATCAGCCTTTCCGACTACAGACATTCGGCCCAAGGAACAAATTGAAGTGTCCTCTAACGGCTTTGCTTGTCCCTTGTTTTGGCATCTTGAAGATCTTCTCATGTCCCTGAGCATCAGGCCACACTGCATTTCTCTCATAATATCCATTCAGGTCCCATGATTTCACTGCTCCCTCTGACTCTGACCTTTGTTTAATGGAAACTCAAGAAGGAAATGCTTGCCAATGTTACATCCAGTGGAGTGGAGCTGAACCCCTGGGCCGTAGGCAAGCACCCTGAACACCAAGACTGCAATCGGGGTTTCTGCTAATAAGGTTTTGAGGGTTACCGGAGTCCCCACAGAGGATACTTTCCAACTTACTAAGCTGGTCCTGTTTCTACAGCAGAAGCAAAGAGTCAAGACCATAATTCGAATGATCAAAAAAATCACATTTAAAGGAATTCCAACAGTTAAATAAGTGAAACAAAAAGAAAGGTCCCGTCTCATCCTCTCAGAAACTTTTTGAAGGCACATGAAATTTTAACTAGGAAGGTTTTACAATATGTGGAAGGCAAAATGTTCTCTATCTCTGCCAGGCATGGTGAAGCACACCTGTATTCCCAGTACTTGGGAGGCTGAGACAGGAGGATTACAGGTCAGCCTCAGCAACTTAGTGAGACCCTGTTTCAAAATAAAAAATAAAACAAAATAGGACAGGGGGTATAGTTCAGAGGCAGAATGCCCATGGGATCAATCTTTAGTACTTCCTCCCCCTGAAAAAAAATTTTTTCTTTAAAGGGTGAGCTCGATTTATCATATTTGTAATCATGACATTGATTACATGATAATTATAGCTTAGTCTGTGGGCCTTCATAATGATTGTTCTCAATTTATTTTTGTACAGTGCATTCATTTTGTCCATGCTTTCATGCTATTTATAATATCCCATACACCACGTTCATATGCTCATTTATTTACCAGGGATGTGATGAGTACTATCATGTGCAAGGTACTAGTCTAATAAAACTCCATCACATGCCCTTGAGAAGTTTACATTCTAGGGAGGATGTTGGAGAATAAATAAGTGAAATATAAGCATATCAGATCATGATAAATGACAGGGAGGAAAGTCAAGCAAGGAAGGTGCTCAGGAAGTGCTGGAATGGGGAGAGTGGTTTTTAGAGCACGTCATGAGGGAAGGCCTCATTGGGAATGTGTCATTTAAGACCAGAAAGAAAGAAAGAGCAAGCAGGAACCTAAAGAAGATGTTTCCAGCAAGGGAGGGAGCAGTTCTCATGCTAAGTCAGAAAAGAACTTCAAGGGGTCCGTGGAGAGGAATGGAGATGGCAGGACAGATCGACAGGGGGGAAAGTCAAAGACAGCACCCAAGTCATGAAGAGCTGACACACAATGGGACCTCAGGGGCACAACATGAGCTCCCTCAGGATGTTACAGGACACTGTGCTGTGGGTATCACAGGGGCCAGTGTGGCAGCAGAAGGGCCACAGAAGAAGTTGCTGCAGTGCTCCAGGTAGGGAAGCATAGCCCAAAGTATTAGCAACAAAGCTGGTGAGAAATTACTGGATTCTAAGTTCATTGTGAAGGGAGAACTGGCCGGGTGGGCTGATGGGTTGGAGGTGGGATACGAGAGAAGGGGGTGAGTCAAAGAGGCGCCTGAAGATGTTGACAGGAGCAACTGCCAAGTTGGCAATGGAGTTGAAGAAAGCGGACTTGGAGTAAAATTCAGGAGTTCAGCTCTGGACATCTTATGTTCGAGATACTGGTCAGCCTCCTGAAGGACAAGTGAATCAGCAGTCACGCATGCAGGTTTAGAAAGGAGAGGAAAGATCTGTGCCACAGATAAAAATTTGGTCATCATTGGAAACAGATGAAATCTCAAAAGAAAAATAGAAGAAAGCTCTGAAGCCCATTTCCTTAAGAGACAGAAAATGGAACCAGCTCAGAAGATCAAGAAAGAGCTGGAAGATCAGGAAAATCAGACCTGTGCCACATCCTGATTGCCAAAGGAGGAATGTGTTTTAAGGAAGAGAATGAGCCACAGCAACAGCTTCCACAGAGAGATGAGAAGGTTTGCCATCTCACTCAGCGAAGCAGAAGTTATCGGACATATGGAAGAGCAATTTCAGTGGCATAATGGAGGCCAAATAGGTTCAAGAAAGGAAACAAATTGGAACCTGTAACTACAGACCACTGTTTTTATTTTTTATTAATTGGTGCATTGTAATCATACATCTTTGTTAGGTACAAGCTGATAAAGGCATATATGCACACATTTCTCATTTAACCCTTCCCCAATTCCCGCCCCACTCCCTCGCCCTCCCTCCTTCTCAAGTTCAGTTTAGTGATTGACCTTGATATATTTGTGAAAGTACATCATGTGCATTAGGGTGTTCCCCCACCCCCGTCCATCCCCTTCAGATAAGTCAATTTCTTTGCTTATCTAGGGTTTCTCCTTTTTCATCTGGAGTCCCTCTTATGCCCCATTTACTCCCTAGCATCCACATATTAGGGAGAACATATGCTTCTTTACTTTTTGTGATTGACTAATCTCACTTGACATAATGTTTTCCAGTTGCATCCATTTCCATGCAAATAACATGATTTTGTTCTTCTTTAAAGCTGAGTAAAATTCTATTGTGTATATATCCCATAGTTTTTTAATCCATTCATCAGTTGATGGACATCTTGGCTGGTTACATAGTTTGGCAATAGTAAATTGTGCGGCTATAAACACAGATACACATGCATCAGTCTAAAAGTTTGGTTTCCATTCTGGTGGGTAGATACCCAGAAGTGGTATTGCTGGATCATAGGGTAAGTTCATTCCCATTCATCTGAGGATCCTCCATATTGTTTTCCAAAGTGGTTGCACTAATCTGCAATCCCACCAACAATGTATTAGGGTTCTCACTTCTCCACACCATCGCCAGCATTTGTTGTTGTTCATGTTTTTTATGATTGCCATTCTGATTGGAGTTAGGTGAAATCTCAAGGTAGTTTTGATTTGCATCTCTCTGATTGCTAGTGATGTAGAACATTTCCTCATATTATTGGCCATTTGTATTTCTTCTTTTGTGAGGTGTCTATTTAGATCCTTTGCCCATTTTTATTGGGTTATTTGTTTTCTTAGCTGTGAGTTTCATTTTGGGGAGAATGGCCATTTTGATGATATTTATTCTGCCTATACAAGAGCATGGAAGATCTTTCCATCCTCTCTCTTACAAGGATACAAGTGATCACATTAGGGCCCATCTGGATATCCCAAGATAATCTCCCCATCCCAAGACTCTTAATCATATCTATGAAGAGTCTTCTTCCAAATAAGGTAACACAGGTTCCTGGGATTAGGACAGGGGCATTTCTTTGGGAGCCATACAAGCCCAACACACATGCAGATGATACAAATGAAACAGAAAAGTAAAAATGATAGTGCAGGAGTGGGGGGATTAGTGATATCCTTGTGAAGGCCAGAAGGGATATGATCTAGTGAACAAAGTAGAATGTTAGCCTCTTTAGAAGCATGGGCATTTCATCTGTAGTATCGTTGGTAATATTATTATATTTATTTCAGGAAAACTTATCCAAAGTAAGTGTATTCTCTGGCCTTTACTGGCATTTGTTTCCTTGTGCTGCTTAGCAAATTTGGCCATCTGACACCAGGCACATTTGTTATCTCACTGTGTCCCCCAGTCAGGAATCTGGGCACACCTGGCTGGGTTCCCTGCTTTGGGGTCTCCCCAGGTTGCAGGCAGGTGTTGGTGAGGCTGTGGTATCATCAGAAGCACACTGGAAGACCTTTTCCAAACTCCCTCATGTTGTTGGCAGAGTTTCCTTCCTTGAGGCCACAGGGCTGGGGATTCCCTTTCTTGCTGGAGGTCGTCTTCCGCTCCTAGAGACCACTCATAATTCTTCAACACTTGGGCTTCTCCAACGTGGACTTCTGACTCATGGAAGCTTGTTTCACCCAGGCCTGTGAAAGAGAATCTTGCTAACATGTCTGCAAGAAAGAAAGAGTCATAGCCAGGCATGGTGGCACATGCCTGTAATACCAGTACCTGAGAGGCTGAGACAGGAGGATTGTAGATTCGAGGCCACCCTTGGCAACTTGGGAAGAATCTTGGCAACTCAATGAGACCTTGTTTCAAAATAAGAAATAAAGAGGGCTGGGGGTGTATAGAGGTAGAATGCTCTTGGGCTCAATCTCCAGTCCAAAAAAGAAAAAAGAAAAACAGAGTCATATGTTATAACTCCCATTACCATTGCCATCAAACATTAGTCACTCACAAGGGGATCTTCCATCACTTTTGTCACATTCTGTTGCTTAGGTGCAGGTCACAGATGCTACCCACACTCAACAAGAGACTTTTCAGAAGGATGTAAACACCAGGAGGCAGAATTCACTAGGATCTGTCTGCAGTATTAATAATCAAGGTTGGAATAGGGTAAAAGATACATTCATATATTTAGTTAACTCTCATTTTCTTTATGATTAAAAAAGAAAATAGCTTGTTACAGTAGTACACTCCTGCAATCCTAGTACTTGAGAAGCCGAGTCAGGAGGATTGCAGGTTCAAGGCCAGCCTCAGCAAGTTAGTGAGACCCTGTTTCATAATAAGAAAAATAGAAAGGGCTGGGGGTTGTAGCTCAGAGGTAAACCATCCCTGGGTTCAATCCCAAGTACCAAAATAATACAAAAAAAAAAAAAGACAAGGAAGATACTTTTACATAGTCCTTGGGGCTAAAGTAGGACTCTGCTTTTGCACAATTCCAGAATGAACTTAAAGCAGAAAATGAAACAAGAAATGAGGAAGAGTTAATTTGAATATTCAGATGATAACTTGAAAATGTCAACTTGCTTCTAACTCTAAAAAGCATGTTTGGTTCTCTTTCCCTCTTCTAATCATACAACCAAGAATTCGTGCTCTAATAATCTAACTGCAATGATATGAAAGCACAGCACTGGATTTGGCTGAGAGGGTGTGATGTACTCTCTTATTCCCTGGGTTCCAGTCAGATTACTTTCACAAAGCCTTCATTTCCTCATCTGCAAATGGGGCTAACAAAGATTTCTGCTCCAGGGTGTGGCGGGGAGAATTAAATCAGATAAGCCATTTGGGATGATCATTCACTGCCTGGCAGGTAATAAGAGCTCCATAAATACTAACTATTGTGTTTATTTTTATTCTGACTACATTCCACGTCAGAATTTGACAGACTCATAAAAAACAAGAACAATAGGTTATGCCCCTGCTTGATTTTCCAATTTAACCTGTGTTTAATGGTTACATTACTTTCTGAACATTTCCCACATTAAAAAAAAAATAAAAGCCAAGTGGCACAACCACAGAGTGGTTAAGATGGAGGGCTCTGAATCTTGCCTGCTTTTGAATTCTGTTTCTCCACTTAAAGTTGTGCAACCTTGGAAAGGTTAACGTTTATGTGGCTCAGTTAACCTGCATGTCGCTCAATTAACCTGCATGTGGCTCAGTTAACATGCATGTAGCTAGCTTACTGGTAAATTGGGGAAAATTGTATTCCCCTCATAGAGTATGGTTAAGATTAGGTGGGATAATTGCACATCAAGCAATTAACTGAGGGCTCAGCAGAGAATACATTTTTAATATCCAATAGCCAAAAGCAACAGAATAATCGGATTAATTACAATAAAGGCCTTAGAAACATTAATATGAAAACATTACCTATCTTAATACATGTGGAGATTTTTTCTATGTGTTTTATTAGTTACCTCTGACTCTGAGGCAAGTCAGCATTATATTTCAGTTTTGGGATTAAGGACAAGTAAAATAGTATTCGAGATTTTAGGAACAATAGACTAAAAAATAAAATAAAAATGTTTAGAGCCAAGAAAAAAGCAGTTTCCTAGAACCACAAAGGTAGGAAAGGCATAATCATAATTTAGAGGTCAATCTTTCAAATGGAATGAATTTGGCTTACTGAAAACTCATTTATTTTTGCAAAGACTTCTGGAAACTTTATCTTAGACCAGCGCTGCCTGCAAGTCAGTGATTAGAAAATACAGGACCATAATAAATTTAATTGTGAGAGCCAAAATATGGGTTGATGAGCAAACTTGTGGGGAGAATTTCACTTCTCCAGGCGCAAGCAGAGAATGGAAGCCGCCCCCACTCTGCTCACGGAAACACAGGGAAGATGTATGTGGTGGCAAATGGGAGACCCCGCCAACCAGAATAAAGGGGCTATGGAAACCATGGGTCCCATAGCACGTCTTACTGTGTATGTGTAATATGGCAGAAGAAGGTACAGGTATGTATATATATATATATATATATATATATATATATATATATATACATGTCATATCAAAGTCACATATACATATATATATATATGTATGTATATGTGACTTTGAAAATTTCCTGATGAAGAATCCCAATATATTATTAATAATTTTCTTACTCCTCTCCCTCTTCATCATCTCTTTTCTTATTTGACGTTTACATAATGAATACCTCAAACCTGACCACACTGTAAAGTCTCCAATACAGGGTGAGCATTTGAAACTAGGGGGTACAGGAGATAGAACCCAGGGGTGTTCCACCACTGACCTATATCCCCAGCCTTGTTTCTTTTTTTTTATTTTGAGATAGACACTCATTGAATTCCCCAGGCTAGTCTTGAACTTGTGATCCTTCTGCCTCAGCCTTCCAAGTAGCTGGATTGCAAGTGTGAGCTACCGTGCCCTGCATGGCACAAAACTTCCACTTAATACTCTAAAGGAAAAGCCCTTTTCCTCATAGACAAGTGCTTTCTAAGGAATTTCTATTGATAAATACTCCAGTATTAGGTTTCGCAGCAGTATGTGTATAAAATCAACTCTACTACAGCCCTTTCCACTATAGACTTTAGCTAGAAACAAAGAGACAGGTTTCCCATAAGCAACATTTTTTAACCTCATTTTGTACATAAGGAGCAAAATTCTCTAATATGATACAAGTAAAGTATCTCTTATGCAAAATTCTTGGGGCCAGAAGTGTTTTGGATTTCAAGCTTTTCCAGACTTTGGGAAACTTGTATATTATAATGAGATATCAGATTATTTTTATTTTTTTTTTGGTGCAGGACATTGAGCCCAGAGGCATGCTACCTCCAAGCTACACCCCCAGCCCGATTTTTTTATTTCTTATTTGGCAACAGGAGCTCACTAGGCTGCCGAAAGCCTCGCTAAGTTGCTGAGCTGGCTTTGAACCTGTGATTCTCAGCCTCCCAAACCTCCCAAGTACTGGGATTACAAGCGTGTGCTACCATGCATAATAAAATATCTTAGGGATAGAATCCAAGTCTAAACAGGAGATTCATTTATGTTTTGTGTATTCCTTATACACAGAGCCCGAAGATAATTTTATACAATATTTTTCATGTGCCAGCATTCTGACTCTAAGGAGGAGGTCAGGAGTGGAATTTTCCACATATAGCTTCATGTCAGTGCTCAAAAAGTTTCAGTTTGGGGGTTTCTAAGAGTGTGGATTAGGATCTGTTTCCGAGGACCCGTTCAGGGCAAAGAGAGAAAATGAAAATGCTGGATATTGATAATGAGAGAACAGAAATGGGCCGACACATGATGCAACACTGAGTTGCATGAAGGAGGCCGTGTCACACCGAGGCTCCTCTGAGCTCCGATATTCCTTTCGATTCTGCTGTTTTATTTTTTAATGGGAAACTGGGGCTTTTGTAAAAAGGAAGATCTCATTATGAGAGTGAAGATTAGCGGTCTTTGCTCTCAAAGCTGAACACTTTACCATCTTTAGCTACTTCTTTAAAAATTCTCATGCAAATGTAGGAGGAAAATGTACAACAGCTGATGAGAGGCGAATTTACTGTGAAAGAGAATTGACAGGGGACCGTTCTGACCTCAAGCAGGCTTTGCAATTTGGCTATCGCTAGTTGAGGCAGGCTAGAAGAAATAAAAAGCTTAAGTAGAAAATAGAACCTTAATATCAAAACCTGGTGCTAAAGTTTCTCATACCTTCACTCCCAAACCAGTTCTCTCTCCCAGGCCTGTCTCTCCTGGGAAATGTGTAAATCTTAAAGTTAATGGGAAGGAAAAATATCCTATAATTATTTCATGCACTGTTAACATGACAGATGTGATATCTTAAGAAACCCATAATTTAGGGCACTTTCCATCTTATTGATCAGATGGTGAAGACCACAGTAGCCTAAGGATTCAGTAGGAGATCAGAACACCATACACAGGTTTGTGACCACCAGACTGAAGTCATCCTCACATGCCTTCCCATACCCACCCTTCACCAAGTTTCTTTCCTTCTTTTTTTTTTTTACGGTACTGGGGATTGAACTCAGGGGAATTCTACCTCTGAGCTATACCCCCAGCCCTATTTTTTATTCTTTATTTTGAAACAGGGTCTCACTAAGTTGTGGAGGGCATCCCTAGGTAGCTGAGGCTGGCCGCAAACCCAGATCCTCCGGTCTCAGCCTCCCAAATGCTGGGATTACAAGTGTGCATCACCACGCCTGGCTCCAAGTTTCTTTTAAAAGAAGAGTCATAATGCCAGACGGGCGTGGTGGCACATGTGTATAATACCAGTACTTGGGAGGCTGAGATAGGAAGATTGGAGGATCACAGGTTCACGGCTGGCCTTAGAAGTCTGTGAGGCCCTCAGCAACTTAGAAAGACCCATTTCAAAAATAAACAAACAAATGGCTGGGAGTACAGCTCAGAGATGCAATATCCCTGGGTTCAATTCCCAGTACCAAAAAATAAACAAATAAATTTTAAAAAAGAAGAGCCATAAACATAAACCCCCCAAAGTGTGTCTCTCATTTCTTGCTTTCCCAAATAAATCTGTCTATGTTTATGACTAGCTTGGGCTCAATTCTTTTCTGTCATCTAGTCTGGAGTTGTGTTCCCCTTTATCCCCCACTGGGGACTCCTCTGGATCGTCATAGAATCAACCTTTCTCCAGGGACACAGCCACACAGCTGTTCTTGAGAATTACAGAGACTGAAGGAATAAGTCATGATGGGAGAAAGGCTTCTACCTCTACTTGGGCTCCTTTAGCAATCTATGAATGCAGGGAAAAAGAAATTCCAGGAGAATGTCAGTGTCCTAAATTCAACCAGAAACCAAAGACAAAAATTATAGTGGAAAAGAGAAAAAGGAAAAAAGGGCAATGGGGCAATGCTCAAGCTCTTCTTTTCCAATATATGCTGTAGGATGTTTCCATTAAGAATAAGAAAATATGACAGGGAGTTAGTCCTTACCCTGAAGAATGTTACTGGAAAAAACTACTTATAAGGACTTTGTCACATTATTTTTTCTTTTCTTTTTAGCTTCCACTCCATAAATGCAGCCTTCAACTGCAGACTAAGTTTATCAAAAGAGATAAGAAGCCACTTCTGTTTTCAGCTCTGACATGGAATGAGCTTAGAAGCCATTGTTCCCATCTTTAACATAAGAAAACATAGAAGGCATTCCTCCCATCAGAGCACAGGGATTGCAGAGCAAACCCAGAAAGCAGGAGAATCCAGAGAGTCCCAGCTGAGAAATGCTGCCTGCAGAAGCATGCATGGAACTTGGTAAGAACATTTAAGAACCATAACCTGGTTAAGAACATAACCATAACCTTGGTAAGAACATTTAAACAGAATTTTTGGAGGCTGAGTTTGGTTTATTACTGTTGGAGTGAGAAGTTGCTGAGAGCTGTAGTCTTACTCCAAGGACTCCACTAGGTTCTCATGATAAAGATCCAAGAAAGATGCTCTGGTGTGTCTAGCGGGGTGAGCGAGGAGCCAGTATGATCTAAGTCAGGAAGCTTCTCTACAACAAAGCCTGTTCCTCAGCAGAAAAGACTTACCACAGCTGGGTCTCACTAGGCAGAGAAAAGAAGGGAACACTGGCTGTTCCTTTGTAAGTTGTCCCTTGCAAAGGTTATTTACCCTCCTGTTGCGCTTTGGAAGGTTATTTTCCCTTCCTTTACTCAGAATTCTGAACTCTAAGGAGAACATGCACCTGAACAGTTAAGATGCTAACTAGCCAGGCATGGTGGCACACACCTGTAATCTGAATATTTGGGAGGCTGAGACAGGAAAATTGCAGGTCCAAGACCAGCCTCAACAATTTATCAAGACCCTCAGCAACTTAGTGAGATCCTGTTTCAAAATAAAAATTAAAAAAATAGGGCTGGGAGTGTAGCTCAGAAGTAGAACATCCCTGGGTTCAGTCCTCAGTACACACACACACACACACACACACACGATGCTAACTGTTAAGTAATCTTTCTTTGGATATATAGAACTCAGAATACTTGATGACCTTCAGATTATATCAGAATATAACCCAGTTCTGTGTATCAACTAACACAAAACATATAAATTGCTGTCATGTTTAACTTGCAGGAAAGTAATGCCTCTCTTAAGAACTACAAGAACTAGCCCAAGAGGTCAAAGTCCATTACAATGTTCCAGTGAAATAAAAAAAGAAACAGAGACACACATCCTGAAGAAGAACCTGGCCAGCACGCAGTCTTCCTGCCCATCACCCCTGCACCCACCTCCTTTCCCTCCCTGTAAAGCTCCTTTATACTTGAGTTCTCCGAGATAGAGCTTTGATGACAGTTGCCCCAGCCACCCTCCAGGATGCTGGCCTTTGAATAAAACTGATTTCCTTCTCACCAGCATCTCCCAAACGTGTTTCAAGTGGTGAGTGGTCAGACCCATATCTAGTAACAAGACGATTACCCAACTCAGTTCCTTCTAATCTTCCCATTTACCTAAGGAGGAAAAGAAAATAAAAATGTTAATAAAACACTTGTAAAAGTATCAGATCATGGAAATAAGCACACTAAAAGTCTGAGATATAGTCATCAAAGTATTGAATATTCCCTTTCCTTTGTACCTTACCATATTATAGGGCTCCAGGATGAAACAGTGGATTACAACTGGGAGAGCTCTAAGGGGCAGACTCTATCTGAGGAGGAGTACTTAGGGAAGCCAAAGACAACGAGAAAGGGAAAAACAAGAACAGGAGAATAAAGCTTACGACACATACAGATACAGATAAAACGAACATTAAATACTGCTAACCTCCTAGCTAGATTAACATAACATCTCACATTAAAGCCCTTTTTAATACAATCCTGTTTCCCAATACATATAGTCTGGCTTTCAAGAAAAAATTACAAGACATGTTAAAATGCCAGAAGAAACATAATCTGAGGGTATGATGCAAGCATTAGCCCTAGACTCGGGCATGACATAAATTTTGGAGCTCTCGGGGAATTTATAAGGCGTCTAATGGATAAGGTAGATGACATATAAAGTAGTATAGTTGTGTATGCACAAAAATGGAACTCTAAGAGGGAATTAAAAGAAAGTGCTACAAATCAAAATCATTGACTGCACATGGACAAATAATCGATGAACTTGAACATACACCAATTAAATTTTCCAAACCGAAATAAAATTAGAAAAAAAAACAAATAAACCAAAATAGAACTAAGTACTGTGGGACAATTTTCACAGTGTAACATACATTCAATGGAAATACTATCACTGATAGGAAAAGAAAATAAAGCAAAATAAACATTTGAACTGATAAGGGCCAAGAATTTTCCAAAATTAATAGCATCACAAATCACAAATATGGCAAGCTCAGAGAGTATCCAGCAAGAAAAATAAAATAAATAAATCCAAATATACATCTAGCCATATATTCACACTGTTGGAAAATACAGGGAGAAAACTCAGAAGAAGCTCAAGGAATATCACCTTACAAAGTGAGAGATAAGAATAAGGGTTGCAGCAGTCTGCTCATCAGAATCAATAATCACTTTAAAGATGAATAGCTATACATGCCAATAAAAATGCAGAAGTTACCATAGAGGGTAATAAACAAGACCCTATTGTATATTATCTACAAAAAAACTAACTTTAAGCGTAAAGACTCTGACAGGTTAAATTTAAAGGGATAGTGAAAGATATAACACTAAATGCTGCCGGGTGTGGTGGCGCACGCTTGTAATCCCAGCATTTGGGAGGCTGAGACCGGAGGATCTGGGTTCTCAGCCAGCCTCAGCTACCTAGTGAAGTACTCCGCAACTTAGTGAGACCCTGTTTCAAAATAAAGAATAAAAAATAGGGCTGGGAGTATAACTGGGAGGTAGAATGCCCCTGAGTTGAATCCCCAGTAACACACACACACACACACACACACACACACACACACACACACAAAACTGCAGTAGCTATGTTGATTCAAAGTAAGTAGACTCTGGAACACCAAAATTTTTCAGAAATAAAAGTGGTCATTATACAATTGTAAAGACCTCAATTCTCTAAGAAGACATATATGCACACATACATATATGAGATAATTACTATAAAGTGTTGGACTATTGGTTCACAGAATCATGGAGGTTGTGAAGTACAGTCATCCCCTTTGCAATCTGGAGATGCAGGAACTCTGGTAGTATTATTCAAAGGCCAGAGAACCTGGGAGCCAATGGTATAGATTCCAGTCCAAGATTAAAGCCGGGAACCAGGAACACCAAGGGCAGGAATAGATTGATGTCCCAGCTTAAACTGCAAAGCAGAGAGCAAATTCAATCCCCCTCTGCCTTTTTGTTCTGTGCATGCATACCTTAGATGGTGCCCACTCACATTGAAGGGTTGGGGGATTTTTACTCAGGTCATCAATTCAAATGCTGATCTCTTCCAAAAATACTCCCACAGATGCACTCAAAAACAATGTATAACCAGTTATTTGGGTGCCCCTTGTCAGAGTCAAATTGACACATAAAATCAACTATCACAGAACCTAATAACAGAGAATTAAAATATGTGAGGCAAAAACAGAAAAAATGAAGGAAGATATATGCAAATACACTAGTATACTTAGAGACTTCGACATTCCCTTTTCAGGAACGGATAGATTAAGCAGGCAAAGAAAACCAATAAGGGTGCAGTTAACTTGAACAGCACAATCAGCTTTATCTAACTGAGGTTTACAGAATATACCATTTAATAATTTCAGAACACATGCTTATCTGAAACTTCAATGGAACATTTACCAACAGTTACCATAGAGAACCCCTACATTTAAAAGAACAGAAATAATACAAACTATCTTCCCATAACACCAAAGAATTAAACTAGAAATCAGTAACAGAAAGATAACAGAAATATAAACTATGGCACACCCATGCAACTAATATTTTTAATAGTAATAAAAAGTAAACTGTCAAGACACAAAAAGACATGAGTGAATCTTAATTCAGATAGCTTGAAAAGTTACATACTAAATATTTCCAATTATATCACATGCTGGAAAAGACAAAAGTATATGAAGAGTAAAAAGTAGTTGCCAGGGGAGCAGGAAAGGCAGGAGAGTGGAATAGCAACACAACAGGGACATTTTAGGGTAGTGAAATGTTCTCTACCATATTGTAATGATAGAGACATGACCTATAGCTTTGTCAAAACTAATACAATTTTATAGATGAGTGAACCTCTTAAAACAGACATATTTAGGAAAATCATTTAGGAGGAGACTAGTAACTCTAGTATGGAATGCAAAATGAGAAAAACAAAACAAACAAACAAAAAACCCCACACAACTAACTATATTATGATGTATAAAACAACCTCACTGAACAGGCTGGGAGAAAAGGACTGAACTTTAGTATCTTTGGAAATGAATGTACTCTGTAAGAGTAAAAACAAAAAACAAATAGTGGTCCACCTAGACCTGCCCTTGGTAATCTAGTTAATATCTATAGAGGTAAGGGCTTACGATTCTGATACTGCTATATATGTATACTGGAATTATTTAGTTAAGTGAATAGATACTCGATGGATGATAGGAGCCATGTATGTCCTCACTGTTAGAGTGGCAATTTACAGATAAGGAGAAGGCTAGAATTATCCATGTGGTAATGGATTAGACTTGTAGACATTAATACAAACCTTATCATGGATACATATGGCCACACATAGAAATAGTTATGGAGATGTTTGTACAGACAGATTAGTATACACAGATAGTATTCTTTTCTCTGTCAGCTGAGAGAGCTTAGAAAAAATGAGACCTCAGCAGCTGTGAGCTCACCTAGTACCCAGATCTTGGCATCTATTACTGTTCTCCAATAAAAGGAAACAAGGCTACCGGGGAAAAAATGCTGATTCTAGGACTGTGACAGAAAAACACAGGATGAGCTAGTAGTAAAGGGAAAGAAGGAAGGAAGGGAAGGAAGGAAGGAAGGAAGGAAGGAAGGAAGGAAGGAAGGAAGGAAGGAAGGAAGGAAGGAAGGAAGGAAGGAAGGAAATCTTAGGAATGGGATATATCAAAGGGACATGGGAACCAAGACAGCGCCCAGTGGCCGAAGGGAGAATAAGTTGGGCAACAAAATGAATCAGCTAGTATTGGACTGTGACCCAAACCATGATTCAACAATGCCATTAATTACTAGGTAAATAAAAAATGAGGGAAAAAGAAACATCTCCTGTGTATAGAAATTCTAAATAATGTTTGTAAATATTCTGCCCTCCAAGAAGTGGAGCATAACTCCCTTTGAGCATTGGCTGAGTATAAGGACTTTCTTTTGCAAAATCCAAAATCAGAAGAGGGAGAAGGCTGATACATCTACCTGAGTCAAGTGATCAAGGGGAACATAAACAGTGATCAGTGATGCTGAGTGTGTATCTGGGATACGATGTATTGAAAATGGAACATTAGCCCTGTGGTCTCTTCCAAAAAGCATGAAACAATGATGAACTCAGATAAAAACATCAGAAAAATTCTAATTGAGGATCATGCTATAAAATATTTCTCAAAGTTGTCAAGGCCATCAAAAGCAAGGAAAATCTGAGAAACTGTCATATCTAAGAGGAACCTAAGGAGACAACTAAATATAACCTGGGATCCTGGATAAGATCCTAGGATAGAAAAGAGACAGATAAAAACTAAGAAAATTCAAATAAAGTATAGACTTCAGTTAATAATAATCTGCCAATATTGGTCACTTAATTGTGACAAATGTATTTCAATAATATAACATGATAATAATAATAATAAATAATAATAATAATAATAGGGGAAATGATATATCAGGTATCTGGAACTGTGTGTAGTATATTCAATTTTTTTCTGAATATCTGAGATGTTTTCAAGATAAATTTTATTTTAAAAATGGGTAGTAAAATAAAATAATTCAGTTTCTTTTTCTTTCCATTTTCAAACTTTGAATGCATCCTCAAATAAGATGCTAAGACTCATTGGGAAGCTTTTTGAGAACCTAGTTTGTGAGCTTTCTTGTAAGAGCAGAAACCTGAAGAAACCACTTTACAACCAGCCAGTATCCTGCTGAGGGGACCCGCCAGTGAATACCATCCCTGACAATGTATTGTTCTAGAAGACAAGCAAGAATATATCTATTGAAGTAAATGAAAAGGAACAGAATTTACAACCACATATCAAAAGATAGTTAACATCATTCCCCAACTCTGGATTCATCTACTTCCTAAAGAAGGATTAACATATCTAAAGAGACAGATCTGTGTTAATATTGAAGAATATAATTATTAAAGCTGTGTCTTCAAGTCATGGTGGGTCCAACTAACAGCCCTTGTGGTCTATGAGCCATGGAGACATTATCTGGAAACATCCAATTTTTAATTCACAAGTAGAAACTGTTGGAGAAACTTAGGTGATACCTACATGAGAACTATATATCTTTTAAGCAATTTTTATTCTCTTTATTTTAAACAGTCCAGAAATCTTATTGCTAACATATCTCCTTTTAAGCAGTATCTGATATCCTTTTTGGATCATTTTAGGACAACGTACAAATCTGAATTTAGTCTTACATTTATTAAGTGGTGTCCTTTGAAAGAGCAATTAGATCAGTGTATCCTACCCTACTCTTCACGTTTCAACTTGGCTCAAGAACTTAATTGAGCTAAAAAAAACCTTAGAAAGTAAAATTCTTATAGAATTGGTTAAACATAATATGTTTAAACATATACTACATATATTTATAAACATATGTAATATTACAAGTATTTATCTACTTGTAATTCTCTAGATTCTTCAGAGGGATTTTAAAAACCTTTGTCTTGTGTTTGCTTTTCTATTATTTCACCATTTTGTTGTCTTCACCTCCTTCTTTTTTCCTTTCCTATCTCTCAGACCAAGATGATTTCAAATTTAATTAGACAATACTATTTCATAATTATTTAAGTACAAAAAGTAAAAGCAACCACGCTGATATACAGATGTTAAAGCCCTTAGATTCTGAAACTTGGAAGCTTACATGACACTAAAGCAAAAACATGTCTGGGGAACTAGTGCTCAATCATTGGGAAATGTCAGTGCAGTAGTCAGTGCCTGGCTCTATCACGCTTCTGCTTTTGCCATGTTGCTGCCTCCCTACCTAAAACAATCTGGCTAGGATCAAGCCATTGAGTTAAAGGCACTCTAAAGACCCTGAAACATAGCTCACAGACAGTCCCTTGACCCATCGCCTCCCTAAGACTTTCATTTCCTCTAGTTCCAAACAGTAAGCAGCTTTTCAGTATCTCTGGGGTTCCATTTGCTCAGGACTGTAGAGAAGACTGTGATTCCGTGTGACAATGAAGAGAATTGAATATTCTGTATTGACCCAGGTCCTTAAAACTGCAAGTCTGTTTCATTTTTGCATATATTATAACTAAAAGGCAAATCTAGAAAAAATGCTTGGGAGAGAGAGATAAAAACAGAGGCAGATAGAGAGGAAGAGGAAGGGAGAGGAAGAGGAGGACAGAATAGAAAGGGGCCGGGAGGTGGAGATTTTAAAAAGGACACCATGGCCCTCTGCTAGGGGAGCTGCCCTTCCCTTTCATGGCATCCCAAGACAGTTGTGGAGACCTCCGTCAGCCCTGCCAATTTGCTACTAAAAAATAAATCGTTCTGTTCAACTTGAACAAAATTCAAAGTCACGTCTTTCCTTAAATGTATTCAGCTTCATAAGAATAAGTTACCCAGGTTTTCTTTCATGGAAGTTAATATTAAAGACTTTCCTTTTGTCCTCCTCAGCATTCTCCATGGACGCACTCTGTGTTGATATCTTTAGGAGTTAAGCATGAAGCAACAGAGACGTACAAAACACATTGATTACCAAGTAAAATGGTTTCCCTGACAACCATAACCCAACGAGAGCCGTCAGAACTCTCTTCCTTTCACACATGATTTTTTTTTTTTCTTCTAATGATTTCAGGCATCACAGATGGCAGAAACAGACACAAACGTACCTATTCCAAATGTGTTGCTGCAAAAATAAAGCTGATTCAGTGCTGATTCTGTTCTGCTCTGTCTGTGGTTATTTAATTCCTAGTGCTGGCATTCCTTGACTCATGATCCCCTTGTTTTCTCCTCCTCCTCCTCCTCCTCCTCCTCCTCTTCCTCCTCCTCCTCTTCCTCCTCCTCCTCCTCTTCCTCCTCCTTCTCTTCCTCCTCCTCCTCTTCCTCCTCCTTCTTCTTTCTCTCCTTCTCCTTCCCCTTCTTTCTCCTCCTTCTCCTTCTCCTTATCTTTCCTATTCCTCCCTCCTCCTCCTCCTCCTCCTCCTCTTATTCTCCTTCTTCTTCTTCTTCGTCTTCGTCTTCGTCTTCGTCTTCTTCTTCTTCTTCTCCTTCTCCTTCTCCTTCTCCTCCTTCTCCTTCCCCTCTTCTCTTCCTCTTCTTCCTCCTCCTCCTCCTCCTCTTCTTCTTCTTCTCCTTCTCCTTCTCCTTCTCCTCCTCCTCTTCCTTCCCCTCTTCTCCTCCTCCTCTTCTTCTTCCTCCTCCTCTTCCTCCTCCTCCTCCTCCTCCTCCTCTTCTTCTTCTTCTTCTCTTCTTCTTCTTCTTCTTCTTCTTCTTCTTCTTCTTCTTCTTCTTCTTCTTCTTCTCCTTCTTCTTTTGGTACTGGGGATTGAACCCAGAGGCATTCTACCTCAAAGATATACTCCCATCCCTTTTTAATTCTTATTTTGAAACAGAGTCTCCTTAGGTTTCTAAGAGTCTTGA